>PVMI01081048.1:5405-16992 GCA_008528875.1 Aulacorthum solani
AAAAAGTTTAAGGAACTACTATTTTGTTAAAATAGTAAAAATGTTTATCACATGTTATTTTTCAATAACAATGGATCGACACAAACAAAATCAATCACTAACAACCAACTATCTTAATCTCACGTTAGGAAAGACATTACATCATGAACATATTTTTAGAATTGCAAAGAATTCAAAAAATACCTTTGTTTTTAGCATTATATATTATAATTTAAAATAGACATTCATCATAATAATTATGTCACCAGAGCAACTTATAATGATTATAAAAAGAATCTTACACATTTTAGATAGACTCCTATCTCTAAAAAAAACTTATTCAGGTTAAAAAATATTACAACATGTTTAAATTTTATTATTAGAATTATGGTGGTTTTATTTTTGAGAGAAATGAGAATAGTAATACTGTTTCATTCTGAAATATGGTGTCATTCTTTTACAACCTCCTATTGATAGATCATATCCTAAGAAGTTTCTTCAGACTTGCAGAAATTCGGATCAATGGGGCACCATAAAACAATTGTTTTGCAATAGCACTCGCCACTCCTCATAGCCCACAATACACTTCTATCCTGTAGCATCTAGAACTTACTTGACTCCTTATCCATATTAACCAAAGATCTCTCTACATTCCTTCACCGTAATCTTATATCTAATTATATTTGTTAAAATTAACATAGAAGTTCCTGTTCGGATGATCAGAAGTAATTCGCCTATTTTTGGTTTTTTCTCTTATCTTCCTCCTCTCAAACTCTCTTATTTATCATTATGAAACTTGAAAATGAAGACCTCTTCTTTGATATTTTAGTATTTATAATATGTAATATTTTTTTTTGTTAATAGGATCATGTACAAATATATAACTTAGTGTAAATGTATAATAGTATTAAATGTACATACTCTCCAAAACCATTGAATAACAATATTGTTGGGTGAATAATCTCCTTTGTAATGAGTATTTTCTTTCCAGTCTTTAACATCAATATTTTGAATACCACACATCAAAAGTTCCATTTCATTTTCATCAAATATTTTAATATAACTCAAAGGTACTATGGAACCAAAACCCTGTAGAAAAGCATTCATTTGTTCTTGTATACGAGATACAAATCTCCATTGAATCACTAAACTAAAAGTAATAAACAAATTATACATAAATGTTTCATAGATTTTAATAAATATTATGTGTAATCTATTATATTTTAATATACATCATTCAAACATTCTAAATTATCAATATTTTATATAAACTTACCTTATATATTCATCTTTATTTTCTTGGGTTAGGTGAATATTTGCGCCATCAGGTTTCAATTCTCTGTGAGACGTATGACCTAGACTATCCTCATCAAGTGAAAATGTTAAATCTAATTCAGAAGGGTCATTTTCTTTGATCCATAAAAGTGAATTATAGTACTCTGAATCTACGCTTTCCATATCTTTCAATTCAATGGGCTTTTCCAACATCATTTTATAAAATGGCCGAATGAAGAATGCTACAAAAATAAATGAATGTATACATATTTATACGTTTAAATCAACTGCATTTATGTAATAATTACCATCTAAAAGTTTGCCATGATAAACAGCCATACCAGCTACAGTTCCAATAAATTTAAAGTAATGAAGATGCTCTTCATTGCATAATCCTGACATAGCATTTATCTGAAGTGTATAATTATCCATTGCAGAGTATTCAAAAAGACCATAATATGGATTAAACATCTCTTTTGACAACAAGAAAAACCATTCCCTAGCTAAACCTCCATAATCAAGGCCAACTTCTTGTTCAAATTCAACCCATAATTTTGCTCTTAATTTATCTGGGTGCATAGAATTAATAATTCGGAATGAGTCTTCAAGTATATTTGATCGCCGTACTTTAATCTCCATTTTAGCAGGTGGTCCATGAGCCTAATAATTGAGGTATGGATTAATAAAATATAAATTATTATTTATACATATATTAATTATTATATTATTATTATTAATATCTTGAAGTCAAGAGAAACAAAAAAAAGTATTTAACTTATAAAAAAATTCAAGATACCAATGAAAATGGTGAAATATGGTTTGAAGGTAAATAAATTTGTTGTTTTTAACTTACCATTTTACTCAGTCTTGTTTTGAGAGACTCATACTTCCTTTTATAATCTCGAGAATAAGGTAATGCCTTAAAATAGAAACTTTCTATAAATATTTTACTAAATTAAATATAATAAAATATCAAACTTACAGGACCAGCGATCTTGGGATTATTCAATCTAGGGTCTTCCCATTGAGTTGTTCTTGTATCTAAATAAAAATATCAAATTAAATTAGTATCATTTACAAGTTGTTCTTATAAATTAAAATTGATAATTCGCCTATTTAAAATATTTACATAAAAACGTCTGAGGCTATGTAATTAATGAACAAATGAGAACTATTTACATAACATGCAAATACATTTTTTTCATTATTTAAGAATAAGTGAACCAAAAAATTAATAATAAATTATTTACTACCAATACGTTTTTAATGCTTATAATTAGAACATAGAGGCATTTATTTTAGAAGTTTGCACAATAAGTCCCTAGCCTAGTTAAAACTAAAAAGCATCATATTTTCAAAATAACTACACAAATCTAACTGAATTGTGAAAGTATACTCACCTATTTGTATACAAGTATATAAATATAATATAATATATCTTACAATAATAACCACAATAAATTATCACATATAATAATTAGAAAAAATCATTGTATTCAAAAAATTCTATGTATAAATATTATACTCAAATTTAAAAACCTTCAATCATATTCAAAATGTTTAGAGCATTAAGAAAATTGAAAAACCAGCTTAGCAAAGAACAGTGAACTAATAGGACTATTTGAAACACTCTTACCACAAAGCTGTTTGTTTACACAACAATAAAGGAATCTAGTGAACCCCTTAATATTCCTTGTTTTCATCAGAAATCAAATTTTAATTTACAATTTTAATAATAGTATTCTTACTATGATCAATAAAAAATATTCTGCCATCTGCGTGAACTCTTTCTTCCCATCCTTCTGGCAAAGGTTCTAATTCATCATTGTAAGCTGATGTGGATACAATACGATCAGCCGCTGGTGGTTGGCTTTGATTAGGCATAGAACTTGCCCTACCTGTTCTAGGATCAACCCAAGTTGTAGCTCTTGTATTATGATCAATAAAAAAAGTTCGACCATTGGGAGCGACTTGCATAGACCACCCTTTTGGTAGACCATCAGATCCTTCGGGAACATCTTCTTGGACTACAGTGGTACTACTTTGTTCATTTGAATCAACCTGATCACTCTGAAACATTAAAACAATTATAGTTTTATCTTTATGTAATTTACTAAATACAATGATATAAATCTAAATAAATTTAGTAGAATATAATTTTACATAGAACGCAAACAAAGTATTATTTCTTCAAATGTTCAATTAATATGGAAATACAACCATACATCCGGCATACCTGATTCTGATCAGCTGTTGCTGATATACTGGAAAGCCGGCGATCAATGTTAGTAAGTGGATCTGACTCTTCATATCCTTCATCACTCTCATCATCTGCATCACTTTGAACAGCCTTTTAACATGCAATATATACAATGGCAATATCATAGCATGCATTTTAAATAGACAGTTAAAATATACTATTGCAAATTGTAATTATGCAAATTAGAAATAATTAATTATTTTTGTATTAATTATAATTAATAATATTAATTTTATAGATTTAAGATAATTTAAACAACTAATTTGTATGTTATAAACAGAATTGTGAACATTTGGTTTCAGTTTTGTTTGTTAAGAGCTACTAATGATGTTAATTATTTTAATATTTGGGTTAGGTATACGTTTTCTTCTAAATCATAAATGAAACTTTAATTCTTTTAACATTTAAAAAAGTAAAATAGATCCTAAAATTTAGTAAACATCCTCCAGAAGGTAATCAAACAGGTTGTTTTTATTCTACATACTTTCTATATTGGTGAAGAATAAACATCAATAGGTGAAGATGGCAAAAAAGGTTTTAAAGAAATTGCAGCAGCAAGTGAGGTTTAGAAGTTTTTAATTATAGTATACATTACTATCTTGAGCATTATCATTGATTTTAAAATATACAGATAAGCCATCCTATTGTTAATATTGGAAGCTAAAAATTGCTGTCAGCCACTAGCGCATTAAGAGTAATGTAAACGGATACAGCGAACCTAGTGGCTGACAGCAATTTTTAGCTTCCAATATTAACAATAGGATGGCTTATCTGTACATTTTAAAATCAATGGCATTATGTAAGATGAGTTCCAAGCCACCTAGACTCAATATTTTGTATTCATTTGTACAGTATTTTTTTTTTTATTTACATTGAAGAAATATAGATGAGATAACATGCTACTTAAAGGATAGAAATAAATTGTAAATAATGACCTCGATAATGACTTTTACCTTTTTCCGAGTAGGATCACCTTTATCAGTTTCTGGAGTATCTACACTGATATGATATCTTCTTTCAAACTCTGTAGCTGCTAATGCCAAGTTTTGGATTGTATTTGTATCAGGTAGATCCCTAAAATAATAAAACAAAGTTAACCCCATATCATTATTATTTATAAGCACAGACTTTTAAAAAATTAATTTGTATGATATATTTAAAACACTGCAGAATATAGAAACAACCTACAGAACATATTATTTTTAGTCAACTCTGATGGTGAGCAAACTGGTATTTCATAACCTCCCCCACCATCAAGCGAATTAAAATTCTACAACACATAATATTGTCAATATTAAACTCACGTTATTGTTGGTCTTTCCCACTGAGTAGATCTAGCCAAATGATTTACATAATAAGTTCTCCCATTAGCATCTTGTCGTTCTTCCCAACCAGAAGGTAACACCCCTTGTGGCTCAATAACATTTGGTGCATAGGACTAATAAAATATAAGTAATTATTGATAGAACATAAACACATTCAATTAATTTCTTACAGAAGGTGAATGAGAAATGTTTAAAACTTCAGCATTTTCAATCATTTGCCATTCGCCATCTGCAGATAGGCGACCGGAAGTTCCAGGTTCATGTTCTGGAACGTAAGCCAGATATAACTCAAGATAACCCTTTACTCTTGATCTTGCACTAAAAAATTATAACAAATATATAAATTCAAGTTATAAAGGTTTAAATTAAAATTCCCTTAATAAAGTTAAATTCATCAAACCTTCTAGGTTTTAATAAATATTGAAGACTGCATATATTCCTGCCAATAATTTCTTTTGGTACATTATTCAATGGTACTTCAACCATTCCTAGAAAATCATCTCGTGTGAGACGATTTTCATCAAATACTTGCAGGACTAATTTATGTTCATGAGGACGGACCTGAAATATGTCGTTGAAGTTAGATACAATCAAATTCTATTTTATACAAATGTTAACTAAGTGGTCATTTAAAAATAAAAAAACAACAATGACACATGACAGGTTTGAATACTTTTTTTTATACACTTCAATACTTTAAATCAGCAGTTTCAACTTATGTAGAATACGGGCCCCTGGCTTTTAGAATTAACATAATCAATATTCTATCAGATATCTTTTTCCTTTTAATTTCATTTTTTTTTAATTGACCCATGCATATCTTAATAAAAAAGTTTATTTAATACTAAGTTTAAAAATAAAATCAATACAAATATCATGAACATTCACTTCATCAATAAGTTTTGTTATCTAACTACATTTATTTTTATGCTTATAAGTACAATAATTTACTTACCCGAAACACGAACTCTTCATTCCAAACTGGATTCAAGGTCTGAAAATTTAAACACATGTATTTTTTTCAAAATGTGTTGTACTAATAAAATTATATATAAAACAACTAAACTAGTATAGTCTAATAAAATAAATTAATATAACTTCTATAAATCTAACTTAAAAATCATAAAATGCCTACTACTACGAACTTTTGAAAATAGTTCCCAGAAACCTAAAATATAAAAGATCCATCTCCCAATTCTCCTTTCCCTATTTCCACAATACCTGCCTAGATAAAATAAATAATTCAAGACTTACTTTTACACTCAGTTATTAGATTTTAAAATTATTCAATTTTGAATGTACCTATTATAAAATATAAATAGCAAAATGTTAAAATCCAATAGGAAGAAACCTTTGTGTGACACTACCATCAATTAAAATGCATTTTAATTTTATCAAATTATAACAGCTAACAAATTTTATTTTAATACAATTACTTTAACTAGATGGTCTAGAATTTCTAGAAAATTCAACAGAAACTTACCTACCAGTTGTCTAGATCTTAAATATTAATTTATTTTATTTTAACATTTAGATCCATAATATATTATGCAATTATTCTACAAACAACAACAGATAAAATTATATTTACCTTCTTTTTAGTTTTAGTTAAAACTGAGTCTATTGCAACATTTCCAGCAATAGTATTCAATTCAATTCTTACATAAGGATCACTAAAAAAAAAAAAATGTAAAATTATAATTTAATTAAAAATAAATACTATTGAATTTAACAAATATAAATGCCAAAATAAATAATTTACCTTGCACCAAATATATCTTTCTTTGCAAGTGAATGACCAGCAACTACTCTTAATCTCAGAAGTGGATCTTGATTCTAAAATATAGGTAATTAATTGTTGAATATTAAAATACTCTTACTCAATATTTGTATTAGTAGTATATATTTTTATTTAGCCTCGTGAATACACTGTATAACATAATACTTAAAATGGTTAGTAATTAGTCCAGACTCTAGATTTACAATAAAAATCATGTGGGTGGTAGTCAAATAACTAACTCTTACAAATAAACAAGAAAGTTAGCCTTTCCATAGATTGAGTATAGGATTAGTCATTCACACTTTACATAATTACATCTAATCAAAAAAGACAAGTAATCCATGCATTGCAAATTGAAGTATATTCCTTGCAGAGAACTGAGAAATAATTATATAAATAAAACACAAACACAAAGACTTTAGACAATATGCCAACTAAATAAACACATATTTAATTTATTGCTTACATACTCATGACACATTAAGAACAAATCTGAAAACTATTAAGAGTTCCCAAATGCAGTGTCTCATTAGAAACAGACATATAAATTTAGATTATTATAGGGTTGAATTCCTGATAAAACTTCTTTGAGGTAAATCACATTAAAATATATAATAGGTATTAGTTAAGTTATTTACGTCATGAGGATTTTGTATTTCTTTATATTAAAAAAATTGTAGACTTATGTTCTTCTTGCACAAAAATAATGGTAGTATAATATATATACAAGAAGGTCTTCCAAATTTTGAATGATAAAAATGTTGGCAATTATGTCGGTTGTTAAGAGGAAACTACACTGACATTTGTTGTTGTATGATCTCCTTAAATTTTGTCACTCATTATAGGTAAGACACTGTAAATTATAATATAAAATGCCACTTCTACTATTTGATTTTTTAATAGTCTTTAAAAAACACAGAAAAAAAATATGATGGGAAAAAAGGTAGCTTATAAACAAAATTCAAAAAGTTTTTTCATAGCACACAGAGTTTTTGCCACATTTACCCGATCATTATCTGATGCATGGTTATCGTTATATTTTAATGTGAGCTCTACTTCTTAGATATTGGTGTTTAATTCTCCCACCCATTTTAGATTTTTTCGAACACCTCCAAGTAATTTTGGATTCATTGATGTTTAACGACATACAGTATTAATATTATACTGAATCATTTGTAAACAAACACACTTTGTATTCACCTTTATGTGAAATTAAAATCTCCATTCTGTTGATTAAATAATACATTAATATTAAATCTAAAAATTGAAATGAATATTTTATGATAAAAAATATTTAGAACCATATCAAAAACAATTTTTCAACATGTACTAAGTAGTGAAGGTAGATTCCAAACCCAACATATTAATTTTTAGTGGTGTTTTTCTTACAATTTGATTTACATATATAAATATGTATCTATTTATCTCTACGTTTATAGTGTTATATAGGTACTTAAATGTTTGTATATTGTGACTTGAGAATACTAAATAAAAATGCACTAACTATGTTATATTGTTTTAATAACTGCTTACTGTATAATATTTATCATAATCCAAAATATTATCTTTAAAACGGCACATATTTGATAGTCAACATTAATTAAACAAAGTTATATCCCCATCACCAATAATAGTGATGTAATACATGTAAAATGTAGCAAAAGTGATTTTCTCTCTTTGAACAGAAGACCACGATACGTAATAAGTAGTTATATTTCCCTCCTAAACAAATATACCTAGTGTAATAAATTTGAAATTACAATAATAAATAAAATAGATGAGTACAAAGAATTACTTAAATGTCTTAAAATGAAACGAATATATTGGTAATATTATACATTATTTATAAACATTGATCTGTTTTGTTTAACATATTTCTCTGACTGATCAATACAAGATTACAAAATATCTTGTAGGTATTTAAATTTTAAATGAATATAAAGAAACCAGTGTTATGATTGGGATTAATTTTTTTTTGTAATCAAATACATTGTATTAAGAGGGCGGTAGATAAATATAATGATTTATGACTAATATATTTTAAATAATATTTACCTACTTGAATACATTAAAATAATAATTTCTTTCAATAAAAAACAACTCACGGTTAGTGTTGATTCCATTCTCCAATATTGGTACAACCTAATATTTTAAGATCGCACTAAAATCACTGGTATAAATTGCTATTGATACATCGACGCATATTTGCAATTAACAACTATTATCTTATGACTATTATATTTTACGGAAATATGTGAATATGTGACAAATTAAAGAGTATAGTAAAATTGATGATAGCCTGATATAAAAAAAAACACTGGACAATGACCATTGGACGAGGGTCACCATATGTTTTCCAGTCTTTTCAAATCATCAACTCAAAATATCGTATATTATTCATTATTAATTTGACTAGTATCTGCACAGAATAACAATCAGCTAAGGTAGATAGTAAGATTGCACCTTGCACAGAAATAATCACAAAAAGAGAATAATATTATTGTATATTAATATAATATACTATTTATATGATATATTCAGGACCAGATTTAAGGTGGCCGAGTGGTCTGAGGTCTGTTGCCGAGGGCCCCTACAGTTTTGTTATTATTAAATGATAATTAGGTACAAAAAAAAAATGTATTCAATTCGAATTGTCATACAATAGTACGAAGCTGGGTATTAAAGAGTTAAAATGTTAAAGTTACTTTTAATAATAAGGTACATTACGAGTTACATTTGTTTCCATGTTATGAAATAAATTATGGGTTTATACTGTACAACACAATTATAGTATTCTCCCGTTCAATTAATTTTTTTTCTTAAACCACAGATTTAAAATATATTCTATTTACAAAGGTGCAGGCCATTACCTCTAAAATTATTTTCATTTTTAACTTATAAAATATTCAGTCAACCTTTGTATTGTTCTACCTTAGCTTTTCACAGTTAATAATCTTCATTATTAACTTGTCAAACATCAAATATTATTTATAAATAAATAATTTATTATAATTAACAATGGTTATAATATTGAATACTCACTGGATAATTTATATTAATGTATTATTATATTATAACAGAAAAGTTATAGCGTTAAATAGGGTAACCTAACCTAACCTAACCTAACTACCAAGGGCGCTTGCAGCAAGAAATAGAATAATATAACTATTTAATTAGTAGAAATCCGATACACGTTTGTATATTACTCATTAAGACGTAAGAGGACGCATGACGTGTTGTCTCTGTCTTACATACGTACAACACAGCAAAAACTGTTTTACGTTGGACAGGACCGCCAGGCTAAGTTCAAGCACTTCAAGCTAAGCAACCAAATTTCCACCCTATTAAGAGGTCAAGAGGAAAACATTTACTGTGTAGTAATTTATTTTTTTGATATCACAAGTTCAAAAAAAGTTCTTATTGTTTAAAAATGCATTATTTCAAACTTGAATAACTTTTTTTTGTTTATGTGATATCGAAAAAAAATAATTTGATGTTGCATAGTAAATGTTCTCCTCTTCATAGTGTGAAAATATTGGTCACTGAGCTTAGACCACAGCTCATAGACCTATAAAGAAGGTCTATGCTATAGCCTATAGCCTGAGTAGTTCTATCCCCCGCAAAACAGTTTTTTCTGTGATATATGTATGCTTACACATGTAAAACGGAGACAACATATTTTTTTTTTTTTTAAACTTCTAGTATAGAGTATGATAACTTGACAATTACATAGTAAGAATAAAACAATATACAAATTGAGTTTAACAAAAATTTAAATACTTATATAAACTATATAAAAGAGACAACATATTATGCGGGTGCAACGTAATCTTAAGAGGAGGCCAAACCCGCATGTCTTCGTCCTACAAACGCATAGGCTAGCATAACAAATTGTAAAAATTAATTTAACTTTGTTAATTAATATGTTTAATCGTGGAGTGAATTGACCTATTATCAAATTTAGATGTAAGAATATTATCTAGTCGACGACATATTACACTTATTTTTTTTATACTTCAATTTGAAAGCGATTTAGGTATATATTTGATATTATAGTATGTGGAAGTAAGTAATTGTATTCTAATAACGAAGTTGGTTATTATAAATTTAATACATCTAGTTGTAGAATTGTTTACTATAAGCCATTGGGTAAACAAATACAAAAAAAAAAATTCAATTATTTGTTGGACTTCGTCATTAATTAAAATAGTAAAGTAAATAAGTACTTGCAACAATCAAATTGAATACACACATTTATGTAAATATGAATATGATTTTTAACTAACTTAACTTAACGAGTTCAAATAAATCGTTAACTTGCCCAGTTGCCCAACCTTACAATTGGTCTTTAGAGATAAAAATCGAGTAAGTGGATTTTGCTCTGCTGTACAGTAAGTTACAAGTAGGTCACTGTAATGTATAGTATTAAATTTGAATTCAATGATATATTACTTATCAGTTATCATTGTAGTTATACGAAAAACGATTATGAGTGGAGACGGTATGTCAGTCTAGGATATTTTGTATTGTTATTACTTATTGATTATTATTAATACGGTACACGTGGGTAAGTTGAATTAATATTATTCTTAAATTATCAGTGATACTGGAAAAATATTATGTATATCTACGTATGTAAAATTTGGCTGTTTTGGAACCGAATTACAACAAAATGATTTGTCTAAATTTGAACTTTTTAATGCTCATTACAAAATTGTGTCTATGTATTTCTAATATTTTTCAACAGCTATTGTAACAATATTATATCAAGAGTCTTGTAATACATTGTCATGCTTTTTGCCCCAACCAATAAAATTGTATTTACATTTATAAAAAAAAACTAAAAAAATTAAAAATGTCCGTCAACAGTTTATAACGATATTTTAAAAATGTTATCAAGTATATGAATTGATAAAGTAAACATATGGTGTACATTTCAAGTACATAAATACAGTTATTCAGTTATTC
>PVMI01081122.1:0-17696 GCA_008528875.1 Aulacorthum solani
TACTGGACTGACCGTTTACTAATATAATAATAATATATATATTATAACCATACTTATATGTTGCAAAGTCATAAAAAAACCAAATACACGCACACACACTTGTATGAATATATAATATCTAGGTAACTTGGGTTGGGTTAAATTATTATAATCTTAAGATGTAGATTACTTAATTACTTATTTACTATCAATACTTATATAAAAGTATATATCATAATATATAGAAGGTGGTATTTTCATAATATTCTATTCGGATTTATGTCATGCACATGATTTATTTCAAATAATAACTACGCATTTATCAACGATAAGTTTTCGTAAGCCTATACAAATGGAATTTATATGTCGTACGATTTAAGTAAATATTATAATCATATGTTTTTGTTGTAATTTATAACTATAAGTTATTTATTATATGACTAATTGGTTATAAATTTGTAATATTTGTTAATATTTGTTTTTTCTTTAAAAAGACAATTGCAGACTTCGTAATCTTGACAGCAAATAGTTTCATATTATGTATTTATTAATGACTAGTGCAATATTGTTGGTTTTGTTTAAAAAACTAACATTTCGACGTTTTTAAACCCTTAAGAACGAACCATTAAGAACCACGACAGATAAGTGATAACATATATTCGTGGCTTATAAATCCGACACAAAAGACAATATATTATTTTGTAGATGTACGATTATCAACAATTACCAATTAAAATATAATTATTATTTTTAAACACAAATTATTTTATTTTATGTATTACAATTCAAGTATTGTTCTGACGTCCCATGTATGTACCTATTCAAGTTTGCAATTAAATTTTATTAGGTAACAGTATAACTATATATAGTATTACGTTGACGACGGAATGTGTGAGCTCAATGCTCAATGCCGTAGTTTAAAACTTTCAAGGGAAATTTTCCTTCATTAATCATTTATCATTTCTGCTCCATGTATGACTGTGCGTGTAAAATATAAGTTATAGTTTAATAATTGCACGAAGAAAAACATATTTAAGGCTAGTTTTCTTTTATTACAAAGACGTTTTTAAACTTGTAGCGTAATAAAGTGTGTAGCCTCGCGGACCGCGGGTTAACGAGCATACCCATATATATATATATATGATTGAAATCACGTGTGTCGTTTTGATCATTGATTGTTGTATTATAGTGGATTTAAAAATGCGACGATTTCTTAACTCAAGAAACAGCTGTTTCACTGCCGATTTAACTATTGTTATTTACCAATTACATGCATTTACCTAATATTTTATTTATATACAGGGTGGGTCACGGGAATAGGGCCAAAAGTAGAGGTTTGTCCATACAATTGTGGCCTACCCTGTATCAACAAAAAGAACGTCAAATTAAATGCGAAGTGAAACGACTACGAAGAATGCGTATGTATCGATTGCATCTTATGTATTATATAGTGGTGTCGTTGTCCAAATACCTAACTCGACTACCTACCAATGCGTGATATGTATAATATATACGACGTGCACTTTATACCGTGTCTGCAGTCTGCACTTACCTGCAGACTTCAGTTACAACTTACGTGTAACGTATTATATTACACGTTTTTATTATGTTGACCCATAATGGCTAATATGTGTAATAACTATGGTTGACGGGTACAATAATATAATACCTCAGTCTGCTTATAACTATAGATAGCTGGTATATATATCGTATAGAGATTAAATATCGAGTGGAATTTATAATTCTTAAATTTCTATACATTTTTCTTAATATATCTATTTCATATTATATTGGTGTAATGTATCCATATGTGTATACACATAAAGCGTATAATATATAAAGGTGGGGTAGTGTGGTGCATCGAGCATGTTTCTTTTGAGTGGTTTTAACAGTTTAATACATATTAGCCGTTCTCACTCATTTCAATTGAGCTTCCTTTTGAACATCTCTGTGATTTATATATACATTGAGACTTTGTGAAGCTATAATAATCCCACTAACACTTTCTAACGGTGTAATTGAATGCATTGCTACTGCACTGTTCAGACAAAAAATAGATACAACCGGGTGGTAACAATATATAATCTACTTGACCCTACAAAACAACAGGATTACGTACGAAAGTTGGTGCAACCTTGTCGACATGTACTATTTAGTATATTTTGTATTTACTTAGAAAAATATCAAGTTTTAGGGACATTTTAATGACAATTTATTTTAAAAATAATACATAATAAAAACTTAAAGTATTTGGTAAATTATTCAATAATCATTTTGAAACATATTTTCTGGACTTCAACGTTTTTAACGACGAGGTACCTCTTTTTTCATCAATGACGAGTTACCTCCTTTTTCCACCATCCGCAACAAGTTAGGCACCTATTTCTTCCGTCCACGACGAGTTACTTCCATTTTCCATCAAAGATTGGCAGTACTTGTGACTCCACCATTACAACACTTATTTTTCTTTTTTTTTCTTCTGCCAACCACAATAAAATTTCCTGAAAATAGTAAAAACAATTCAATTATGATTGAAGTGTTGAAAAAAAAAATTTAAATCACAATCGTCCTCACTAGTAGCATAATAAAGACGATTGACGGCATTGTTTGATTGTATAACCCAGACTAAGAACTATTTGAGCTAACAATTTGATTCACAGAGACATATGCTATATATACCTATTATTTTACCTAGTAACATTTAGAGTATACAATAATGTAAGTTTCATTCAGCTTAAAAACTTGATATTAATGGTAGGATTGTATTTCTGGTGTTAATCGTTACCTACATAGTTTTTTACGCATTAATCTACAAGGTCAACTGAAGTTAAAAAGCCTCGACGGTAAGCAAAAACGGCGTTGAACCCTGCGGCCGTCGTGGTTTCAACTGTTCTGCAGTCTTAACGACGATCCCAAAGATTTGCAGTCGAACAAGTGGTTTACTGCGGTAAGTATGTCTACAGAAGATTAGTTGACTCGTCGTCTGTAGAGATACCCGACCCAGAGCTGCAAACCGAAGTCCAATCTCCCAACCACTCGGTCGACTGAAAATAGGATCGGCTTTAAGATTGCAGAACTGTTGAAATCAGCGACGACAGCCGTAGGGGTCAACGCCGTTTTCGTTGTCCGTTGGGGATTTTTTTAACTTCGTCCAAACATCGAACACAATCTGTTGGCTTATAAATTAATGCGTGAAATCCAATGTATATGACCAACACCGGAAACACATTCTGACCAAAAACATCAAGTTCATTCCATCTGAATTATGATAATAGTCACGATAATAGTTATCCAGGGGAGGATTTATATTGCTTATGAATTAGTTTTCCATAGCAGGAGGGGTTGGGTACTTGTACTAGGGTTTTTTATCAATCCAAAACGCATCTTATACGTTTGGGTTAGAGCTCCAGAATAATAACTAATAATTATATAATATATTTTGAACAGTACTTCACTGTATAGGTATGTCGGAAGATAGCTGTTATAAATTTCTAATAGTAAATTTCTTGTATATTATTTGAGTTCATTCTTGCGTTGACGGTGACTGTCGAACTGATTGCTGTGTGTTATTTTAATAATAAATAATATTTTGGACGGAGTCAAAAAGTGTCGGGTGTGTATATTTTGTTTTAATCGATTTTTTAGTGTGTATTTTGTGTATAATTTATGTAACCTAAAAACACAAACGTTACAAGTTATTAACTTAATTAAGACATAAATACTAAAGTATATAGCACATTCATGACATAGTTAGAGGTTGATAACTAATAATTATTAACAATATTAATAAAATATATATGTTTTTATTACGTTTATGCAGGTACCTATACTATCTGCAACACTCTTCCTCAATCGTAAACTCTATTGTACTGTTATTATTTACTATTTAACTTTATAGTTTATTGATATCCAAAAAATGAAAACAAGTAGGTTACCTACTTATTTTATATTTTTGTACCTTAATATTGGTATATTATTTTGCTATAATTAGGTACACTATAGACAATTATATTTTCCGTTGACCATTTCACGAAAAGTTACTCTTACAGGCAAAATGTCAATACAAATATTGTAAGTTAATTAATCATGATATTTATTGTCTGGTATAAAAAAAAATTTATTTTGAGCACAAATTGCTCCTCTTAGTCATGACTCTAACTGTGTGAACATATATGATTATGATGTTTAAATATGACAGACATATTAAATATATATTACATACCTAAATTACAGTACTGATTTTATTGAAACTCGTGTAAAATCTTAATAGTAATTATTAACGTACCAATTATGTTATCATTAGTCTATTTTCAAGACGATTATTCCCTTGAAATTATTGATTTTATTATTCCTAATATCGACGCACATCATCCACACGTCTCTGTTGGAGTCATCGTATTTAATTGTATATAATCACTTCGCTTTAATAATTAATAATACTACATATGTTGATAATACCGCAAACATAATGTAATAGGCCATAATAAACGAGTACGGTCTCCATATTTATTAAAGAGATATTTATTTCAGTCTTAATCAGTCTGCAAATTGATCGATATAATATAATACAGGTGCACTAAGCGTCTGATAACGAATACTATAGTATGACATCGATTTGTATTTTAATCGCAGAGTCGCCGGGAGAGACTGACTCCCAAAAATGATCAGTAAATAAAATAATTGGGTTATATATTATTACACCCATAATACAAATTTACATAATATATATATATATATATAATGTGTTAATTAGTGTCAACGTTTATAAGATTAGATTAGAGTATTAGACGTTTAACGTAATTGCTTAAAATGATTCATTATGAAAATAAAATAATTAATTTTAGAGTAATTTGTTTAATGTTTTTAACTTAGAAAATAATTACTACAATTTTGCATCGTGCGTATTGTTTTTAACTACATGCATAAGTACATAACTGCATTATATTGCACCGTTTTAAATTAATGAAATGCAATAAGTTGTTCATACTATATACTTATAAAAAAACAACATAAATAACTTACCTACTTTTCTTTAAGATTAACATAATATTTTAATGAAATTATAATTGAATTGATTTTTATAATTGTCTAAAAGATACTAGGTACCTAGTTGATAAGTCAGTTATTTTTATTCCTTTTGTTAAACTATTGATTGAATTTTTTTCCACAAACTTTTTTGTTAGCTTTAAACAGTCACTTAGCTACTTATATTAAATATATAAATATACATAAGTATAATTATTACTTTTATCGAATTATCTTGCATTTCACTTGTAGAATTATCATGATTTCTGATTTAAGGGAATACAGTACAAACAATTTCAAATTCGTACATTCGTATTCATCTTGTTTTAACTAAATCACCATTTTAATTGATTCGTATATCAATCGCAAAGTAATAACTTTAAATGGTTAATGTGTTATTAAATATCCTACTAAATACTCGTATACAGTTATACCTACTTATTCATATGATAGTTATTGTAGAAACGCTTAAATACCAGCATTAAATATGCTTAAAATGCCTATCCACGGTAGTACTGTGTACTAAATTAGTTTTATTTTATTCTTAAGTTTTAATACCCACTAAATAGGTTTTTCTTAATAGTTTGATTCCGAATTCCTATTGGTGATTATAGTTTGTTTAATTATTTAGACGGATGAACCCAGCACGTCACAATACATTCGAGGTGACAATGACAATGTGACATACTTACAGAATATTTATGATTATAGCATTATATACATAGTACATAGTTTAAATATTTATTAAAATGTTTTGGTTCATAGCATTATCATCATTATTATTTAAAAAAAAATTGTTTCTGTTTCCAAAGTACATAATATTATATAGCTGTAGGTGAAAAGAATATCGTGATTATTTAATCATAATTTACTCAAACGACGAATCCGTTGTAGTTTGTTGCCACCGCGTAACGTCATCACTCTGTATGATGTGTGTGAGCGAGCATATCATTATATTATCATCATCAAGCTTTTAAAATTAATCGTGAGGACTGGTTAAATTGTTCGACGGATTACGCAACGCGCGTTGTTCGTAGAACAATCAAATGCATTGGATGCATTAACCTTCTGTTTTTTTAAAACGATATACATATATACCTAAAATACATACAATATACGTGTGCATAAACGTTCACCGTCCTTATCGATGGGTTGCAGCGCCGGCGCAAAAGCGGGGCACGCGCCCCGGGTCCCACTTTCCAGAGTCATAGATTGATGGGTGATTCAATTGAAAATATTTGTAGAATTAAAAATCGCAGTGTTATGTCTCAACATGGGCTTACCAGACTAGCCACAATTACATTTAAACAGGAAAAGTTAAGGCCAGTAAACTGAAACAATATTGCATAAATAAAATATAACGAAATAGCTAAATACAACAAATTACAATAACTTTAGTCAGAAACATGAGAGTAGGCCAAAAGTCATAGAAGCTGGAAAAAGAGTATATATAGGCGCACGGTCAGCTTAGCATCCAATCTATTGTTTCGACATTGCGTCTATGAATGCTTTCAATTCCTCCTTGAAATTTGATTAAGGGTCACTCGGGCACTATGCGTTTTTCACTGTTTGTACCTCCCCACATGTGCAAGTAAGCAGATATTGCATTCAAACTCAACTATAATAAACCAAACCTAGGTAACCTAATGATTTTACAATGATGTCTTATGTATTTTGTCTGACGAGGCGTTTTGGAGCAGATTCAGCAAACAATTTGCTTCAACGTTGAAGATGATTTTCAGTTCCAAATTTGATTTAGTTGGGACTTGGGGCAGGTCAAAAATAGAAGATTCCTAATACATTTCTTAATAATCAATAATAATTAAAAGAAAAATTTTCAAAAACCAGTGACAAAAATAGAACATTCACATGAAATTTCGACCAAATCGATTTTGTTTTTTTTTTTGTTCATTTTTTTTCCAGGACGGAGTAAAACAGTTATAGTAATAATATAGATATTACATATACTATATTCTTAAAATATGATCAACCCGTCTCCTTATAAGCTCAGAATAGTTTTACTTATACACTGATTTATAATTGAATTCAAATGTTACACTTACGTGACGGTGGTCCCCCTGTAGACTGCAATGGCGAGGTGTACTGTAATTTTCCCTTTTTTTTCTGTAATTTTACGATAATTTTAATATTATACTTCACGCACAATATTATAATATGACTGTATAACTGATGACGTAAAAGTCACGAGATCGACAATCACTTTGTTATTCAATTATTCATATATTTATGTTTTAATTTGATCGAACTTTGACATGAAATATGAAAATAATAATTACGTAACTATTTATAGTATTAAAATGTTTTCAATGGGATGATAACAATTAAACTATTATATGATTTTCATTGTCGTCATTACGTGTATCTCCGGGAGATTTTTTCCCTATTAAAAATTAACATTATTACAATATTATCGTATCCATTGTCGTCATCATAGGTACTACGTATCTATCTGTCCCACGCCACAGAGACTTTCCTAACGAAAACTATATACAAATATATTAATTGTATTCCATTTGCCTTTGCCCTTTGTCGCTTACTTAACATAGCCGCAAATCGCAGAAGAACCATAAGGGGTCTTAGTCCTAAAAAAATATACAGTTTTTTAATTGTGTGGGATCGAAGCCCCCACTCACATTGATGTCATAAAATATGTCAGTCCTGAAATTTTGATGGATTTGAGCCTATGATACTCACTGTATTGTAATAATATTATTTACCGCCAGTAAATAATATAAAGGCGTGTAATTTATCAATGCGTTTTCGAACCACTGCATAACTTTCAAATCGGTGTCCTTTAAAATATAATGGATGGTTGACTTTTAGGCGAATAACTTTAAAAATGTATAATATGTTTAGGCGACCACTTTTAAAATCCTTTGATGCGTTTGAACAATATTATTTTTATCAATAATTTTTCCATACCATTTTGATAGACTCAGGACTTACCATTCGGTTAGTACGCCGAAAATGAAAAGAGCCGTTTTTCAAGTGGTTGGTTTCATTAAAAATATAATTGACAGCCCGAATACATAGTTTATTTTCTTTTTATAGTAAAGATGTTTTTAAATTTTAAAATCTATACTTGATACATATTATTATTACGTACCTACTAAGAATAACTAACACTAGACTTAACGAGTTCACGTTTTATATGTTCGAGAAAAACTGTTATATATTTTGTGACATAATTATTAAGTTTAAGTTGATATAATGTACAGTATAATATTTTATATTTGTATTTAATATTATATCATACACTCACTTAAACATAGTATATAATAATTAGAACTCGCCCGACCACATTGTTTTTATCAGGTAGATGAAAAGGTAATTTTCCCAAATGCTTGACACTCTAAATAATAGCATTTGGTATCTACAAAAGATAATCGTTATTTGTAAAGGGGTGACTTGGGGGTGATTAGCACCCCCAGTTTTGAAATGAACACTCTCATAACCTATGTAATTTGTGATGGACTAACTGAAAGAATAATAGAGGCTTCTGCAATTACAATTTTTCCATTCAAATTAACCCACTGGATATCGTCAGAATTGATAACATTAATAATATTATATGCGTGCGTAACGAGATTACAATGTTACGCAGTTTCCATTTAAAAGACGCACTCACATTTGTTGTTTTCGGTTTAATCGCTTGTGGTACATCTGTGCGGCGAGCCTACGGGGTCTACAGGTCAGAAGTGTTATGACCTACCTATTATTAAAAAAGACGCGAACGCTTGTCTCTCCGGGAAGTATTGTGCTTTTTTGACGATTTTTTAAACTAAACTATCCTGAAGATACTTTTCACGGTCATTATTGTTGATTTACGTACTGCATAATAATAACATATTGCGTATCGCAAATAATATCGTATGGCCCTGATGATGCCTGAAATATATATATATATATATAGCTGCTTTTTACCAACATATAAATTATAAATAAAAAAAATAACTGTTCAATCATAGATATCGCTTTTGTAGGCATTCAAATTTGATAACTGGGTCAATCATTTCTAGTAATACTGACCTAAAGCCTACTGCAGTAGTGAGACAACAGTGGTGCATGTCGGTCCTGTGCAGGGGGAATTTATACATCTCCGGACGTTTAATATACGACAGACAATGAATCTGTGAATCTTCTTTTAAATATCAATATTCGCACAGGATTTAATCAAATAAAAGAGTACTTCAATCGTTGACTGACAAATAACTATAAGGCTTCGGCATATCAATATATCCTTATATTATGTTTTGCCGTTTTGGTATGGAAAATTATATAGCCATCGTATTTATCTTAAGATGAAATTAATTAAAATTTTGATTCTACGCATTGCAATTTTCATTAATTGTCATACCTTGACAGTATATATTTATATTGATTATACTGCAAGATGATTCACCTAGCATGCTTATACCTTTGTTTCTTAAAATTGAACTTTTATAATTCTGATTTTTGAAATTTTTAAGTATACGTAAGACCATATTTTCAAATTGCTGAAATTATTTATATCGTGCTTATAAGTTATACCTGATGAGGAGTGTCCTGTGTTGATACAACCGTCTGACTATCAAATGATAACCTCTCTTGTTTACTGTAAATTATTTTAATCTCCATAGGACACTCCTTAAGTAATACAAAAGGTTATAAGTACCTATATTTAAATTTGCAAAACTCAGATTTTGAATGAATATATAATTAAGAATAAATGGGATTACAACAAAAAACAAATTTGATTTTCTCAAAAACTCGTTTTGCTTTAAAATTCTATTTTTTTTTTTTTTGTTTGTTTCTCCCGGCGCTTTTGAAATGTTCTGGGAATTTTTTACTAAAAACCACCCTCAAATTACAAATCAAAGCATTATTTTGACTACTTGTGATGTATTGGTACAATATACTATATACATACATGCAACAAAAAACAAACATCATTGTAAAATCAATACATTCATTCATTGCTCTGCTCAGAATCTAAAATATAAATGAATATATATTTTATGAATTAAAATTTCTTAATGTGAATCAATTTGTATTGTTCAAACATTTACTTTAATCGCTCATAAGTACCTATAGTATAATCTATACTCGTTTACTGTAGTTATTTGTTTAAGGATTGAAGTTTGGCTGATACTTGGCTCTAAAAATTTAGTCAAATTCAATCATATCGATAAGGGTTGTTAATTTTTTCCAATTTAAGATTGCTCTTTCTTTATTTTTTTCAATTTGAGTAATGCCGTATCTTAAATAGATGCCAACTTACTTATGACGTATAGTAATTATTGATGAATCATCCCTCTAAAACAAACAAAAATGTAATATACACTTTATAAGTTTATTAAAAAAGATCAGAGTATCGGTCTATCGACTAATATATGTTTAACAAATTAGACTTAATTGTACCACTAATGAACTATTTAACTTATTCTATTATTTAATCATACAACTATAATAAATCATTAGTATTACGTTTGATAATACATCATGCTTATTCGCCATAGTGCAAAATTATCTTCTCACTTTTTACTATATTTTTTTAAACAAACTAATTTTCAAAGAATTAATGGCGGTTCTGTAAATTTAAATTAACGAATCTAACGAGTCATAGGTCGCTGACAATCAAAGACATTTAAGTTAAATCATTTTCCCAACGTACATTATATGTGTTATCTATCCACAAAATTAACTCTAAAACCTTCTTCGAATAATCATTATAGGAAATCACTATAAGCCTTATCCTATAATTTATTATATGCAAACATAATATAGTGTATACTTAATATATTTATCGACTTATCGTTGTGACGTATGTACATTTGTCTTTCCTTTAATGACACAGTAATTATATTATGCAATGTCTAAAATGGCTCTTGACACATAACAATCGATCTGGGAAAATAAATGATTCATTTGATTCTCGATTCCACTCATATACATTTCAATCTGTTTTATCTCTACCGATTTTCGTTTCCATATTGCACATAATATAAATCTTATACCTCCTAATGCATTCATAATTCATATTATTATATTATACATCAGACGGTAGACTCGTTTCGCCTGTACTGCAATCGTCTATACATTATTGTAATACGTGTATTTGAATAATATTATTCTAATTATTAGGTAATACATCATATTATTTAGTATAATATCATATCAATGACTGAAATTAAAAAAAAAAATTAAAACTCGATTATATTCAGACTTGCCGATTTCAGACGAAACAAATTTGGGCAGTAGAACTTTAGTACTGCAAATATTTACGATAATATTGGAATCTCTAGATTTGGGATATTATAAACAAACCGTGTCACTTTTTTAAAACGATTATGCTACATAAGCTTTTGCAAAGTAATTTTAATCTATAAACGTGTTTATATAACCTTTCGACCTCTACACATAATTATCATTATAAATTCATATTAATTATTATAATAAATTCACAACGGACGTTCGTTCATGCTCTGATCAAAATATATACAATATTATGTTGCTATTTTTAGATACTCATTAATTAGCCTGCATCATTGGCAATGTTTTCAATTTCGATTATTACAATATTTTGTAGCATTTTTTTCATAATATAGTTTGATATATATTGAAGTAAATGGTACTTAAACATTTTTGAATGTTGCATCATTTGTTTTGTTTGTACGACAAAACAAACCCTCTGCAGCAGTATATACAGCATAATTATTATTATTTCGAATATTTTCGTAAAATAATATGTCTGCTATTTAAGTACGAGTATAAATGAATTATCAACTACCAAGATCATTATTTTTTTTGTCGAAATGTGTCGTTAAAGTCTTAGGTAGCTGTTTACAATACGTTATGGCTTTTCTAGGTTAATTTCTATTCATATATAGAGCAATAAATATTGAAATAATAATACGTAGTTTATTTTAACATCGTAAATTATTGTTATTATTATTGAGAACATAAATATCGTAACATATTTATAGGTACCTAATACCAATAAGTAACAACAACGAACCACTTCAATGTTGAAATGCTTAATCCAAAAATGTTTATATTATTTTAATGCGTTCATAATATTATGTGGTAACAAAATAATAGTACTAAAGTATCGTTCTCTTAATGAATAAAAATTGTGTGATCAAACTTTATGTCTTTCGTGTCGTTTGTGCATATATTTGTAGAAAAGTTTGATGTTCGTGTACATAAACGCTGAAATGGAATATCGTAAGTACAGTTGTATAAAGTACAGAATTGATGACTGCAAAGTAAGAGATGTTTTTGATCTATATAAACCGTGTTATGAATGTCGAGAACTTTTGTCAATGCATGAGTATTGTGAACCATTATGGGTAATGGTGAGATCTAGTGGAAGAGACCTTCGTAAAATATTTTTTTATATCAATTTTATACCATCGTAACCACAATAACCTTATTCATACTGATTCGCCGTGATTGACAGGTCAAAGACGTTTGTTCAAGTGCATAATACATATGTATATGTATAATATAATGTATATACATGTACGTCATGTTTATTCGAATAGGTAAAATTAATAAATAATTAATTAATTAGACTTTTTTTTTCAAAAACTATAGACATAATATTATGTGTACATGTATTAAATTATAGAACTGAAAGCATATATTATAATATTGATTTTAATGATACTCTGGTTCATTGTTTGAAATTTTTATCATTAAGTACGTATAGTTTTTCGGTCATTCCGTGCAAGCTTATATTTTGCCATTTTGGTGAGGTCTATTTAAATCATAGTAATTACTAATTACTAATTACTTACGAGTTACGATTTGTATTTTTTTGAAAACATTTATGGGTATACATAGAATGATTCACTAAACATGCTCACCCGTCATTTTTTGCATTTTCTACTTAAATTATTCGTTTATTAAAATTCTGATCTGTTGAATTTTGAAGCACCTATACACTATTTAGCCTCTACGTACCTATACTTAAAGATCATGTTTTAAATTAGTCAGATTTGTAATAATATTCAAAGACTGTACTGTCTATGTATATATAATTATAGTTCGAAGTACGAACGAACTGTTTCTGTTACTTAACTTAATGCACTAAGGCCAATAGCCCATAATAAATTATAGATTCGGAAGATATGGGGGTTATTTCAATTTGCAAATTATAGTGACTAATATTTATCTATTAACATTTTCTAATATTTGTAAAAATTGTATGTAAGTATATATTATAGTAAGTGCTATCTAAATAATATATATATTTTATAGGTAGGTACATATTATGTGAAAGAATTATGAAGGACTATTTTCCTTAACTAAAGATATTTAATGCTTAATTACTCTGAACTGAACTACACATTTGAATTTTGATTTAGATGCATTAAAATATTCAAAAAAATACTTCGTTTCACAATTCACAGTAAAAAGGGTTGTTCTCGTTTAAAAAAAGTAAGTGTTATTGCAGTGTTGTAAAAATTAAAGTATTTGAAAATGTGGTTCTTTTAAGTTAGTATTATGCTTAAAGGTCCCAAAATATGAAATGGAATATTTGTATTATTAAAGGATAGCATAGAAGTAATCATGCTTGGACGCTTGGTGAATTAATATAATATTACAGCAATGAAATAAGTCGTAAAAACAAAAAAAACAATTAACTAAGTCGTTATTTACAAAGTTTCTATTATGATATTGAATTACTAATGTATAATTGTATGGGGCATCAACTCTAAAATCGTAGATAATAATTTAAAACCATACAAATGTATTTAAAACCCATGTGTCAAAACTTTAAAATAATTATTAACATTTCATAATAATAATATAAGATAACAATATTTCAGTTCCATAATATGACAGATACGAATATATGACCTTAAAAACAAATTAAAGATTAACTTGGTTTTTATAAATTTATATCTAAACCAACTTCAACTAAGTACAAATAATATTGTTCCACCAATACAACTGTTTTGACTATAATGAACGTGATATTTAAATTTTAAATGTATTTGTGTGAATGAAGTATCAACAAGTCTGCATGACTGCATATTTGACTTTCGGTAACATTTCAAAATATGTATAAATGTATAATTCAAGGCTGTTGATACTTGTATAGTGTATACATAATATGTGCGCAGCTCGTAATTTGCGAAGTAGCTCGCCCTCTTTTTTCTTCAATAATGCAGTTATTCAAAATCTTATTTTTTTAGAATTTTTATAAATAGGCACTTAAATTAAATAAAAGGTATTTTAAAATTATTGAGATTTTTTTGGATTACTTAAGGAGTGTTCTGCAGTGGAGATACACGATACTGTTTTTCAAATGAGAACCCCCCCCTCGTTTTTTTCTACTGTAAATTATTTAGAGCATAATTTTTCTGAAAATGTTAATTTAACGAAATACATTACAGATAGACAAATAAATTATGTAAAAACCAACATTTGAACGAATGGTTTTTGAGTTATTTAACTTAGTGTTTACTAAGAATAATAGTGAAGTAATAAGGGTTACATAATATTAGCATATTTTATAATATATTGGGTTTGGAAGATATTTTGGTCGCTATAGTGATTTAATAATTTTAATAATTAATATTATTTGCGTATTCCTTCCTGCTTTGTTATGAGTAGGTACATAAAATAGTATTATATACACTGTGTATATAATACAGTTATGATATATAATATTTATATATATATTATAGAAAAAATAGGATCGCCATCATAAATATAAAATTATTTTGCTATCTATTTGGTTCTAAAAAAAATTAAATTTAAAAATGTTAAATCTGTCTTGGCGTACAGTCCGTATAAAGAAAAATATAACCAGGTAACCTTATAAATATGGTCTATAAATTGCAATACATATACATATACAAATATACATGTTTAATCGATTGTATATACCTGTAGGCTATTGTTCAGTTTTAATCCTTTGTATACGTAGAGTCCACTCGATTGATGTTATAGTAGGAGAATATATTATACTCGTAGATTATTAAAATCATCTATGACGTCAATGCGTGCGACAGCACTCCTTGACTGCAGCAGGACTATACACTACAAATAGCGTTGTTTTTTCAAGATAATACAGTAACAATAATATCTAATACGCGTTAGTGCAGTGTATTGATATTATGTCATTATAATAATACATAATATTATATTGTATAATAATATATTATTATGTAAGTAATATCTATAACGATGAATATGATAATTGATGTTGTCTATGTTGTCTAAATGTGCTATCTTTTAGAGTAGGTATTCTTTAAAAAAAATATATAAACAGTAGTTTTCACTTATTTGCTTTCGCGGGCATTCTTCCGTCTCGCACGTTTCCGATGTCTGGCTAGTTTAGATCTGTACTCTTCGATATTATCATAAGTACCTAAGAAAAACAAATTCTGTTTAAAAATGAGGTCATAACATCGAAACGCACTTGTATAAACCGATTTAAAGTTATTGCCTAAATTGTGTTTGAACAGTCGTGCAATGTGGCATAATATAATAATATATTATATAATAATAACAGTTTGTACAATATTATATAATATACTTGACGATAATGACATCGGTTCCCGGCTGGTTCAATGCAGATGGGAAGGGTAATAGTTGAACACACTTTAGGCGACTTTATGACGATATTTCGATGTATATAATGTATACATAATACATTATGCCACCATGGACTACATAGTTTATGATATACTTGCGATCGACAAATCCCATAATACATTATAATGGTTGCAAACAAATTATTGTGCGTCAAACGATGATGCGTTTCGTGGGCTAGCCGGGTACTAGAACAATAAATTACCGTTCGTTTGTCATTATATCATGTACGACTGACGACAAACCTATTCTAGGTATGTATTATATTGTTTATGGTCGACATCGCATAAATACCGATCTCGTTACTGTGTTATATCGATGACATTCGAGAACAACAATTACCCGTTGACGCTGCACTTAAACGCGTAATAATAACGAATAATGTACGAACCCAAGGCACACGATTCTAAGTACTCTATATACTACTTCGACTTGATAATATTGTAATGACGTTGGTGGCGACCAAGTTCGATGGTAGGTGGTACTCTAGGGCCGCACCAGTGATATATTGTAAACGCTAGCGTTATTAAGTGGCTCTGGCAGGGAACAGGTTCGATCAGTGAAGAATCGCTTAGGACTTGTGACTAATTAAAACCTCAAAAAAGCTGTATACCACAATAATTATTTCTGATATTTTTACTATATCATATACCTATGTATATGTACACGATTGTACGAGTATAATATCAAAAATATTATCTATACATAGCGTTACTCCTATATTCTTCTATTTTCTCAAGTGGTTGTTTCCCTAAGCGCAAAGAATAAACTACAGGACTCGGGCCATATTAATTAGTGACTTTTAAATCTATCAGAAATAAAATTAGAACACGAGTTAGTTGGGCACCGACTATTTTTACTAACAAATTATACTTATATGAATAATAAACAAATATTTTACTATACGTATAGGGTAACGAGTTCGTGAATTTAAAACAGGTGCTTAGTTATTTAAAATACTTAAAATAACTCTTAATTTCGTATTATTTATTAGTCATTATGTTATACTTACTCATTAGTTAGCTGATACAACTCTATCGGCTTCTGGGGATCGTTTTTCATGTGAGATGATGCATAAAGTTTTCAAATTTTCAAAAAACTTCAGCTTTTTTATAGTATAGTACTATAGTAAATTATAATCGACACACAAAGTCGTGTGTCAACTACCACCAAGTGCCAAGTTTAAATATTTAGTTTATTGTTTATAGGTCAACATATTATTATAGTTATTAACTTTATCAAATCTGTATACTGAATAAATACACACAAGCAAAAATAGTAACTAGTAGATGTTTATAAAAAGATAAAAAAAATTTGAAACATTATCGGTTTATGCCAGCTTAATTACTTATCGCCCCACACTCCCCGTCTTTCTATTATTAAAACTAATTATAATATTTTTTACAATTATTTTTGTTTTGTTTAAAATATATAGTACGTCTTACATTAAAGCTGATGACTTCATATATAGGTACTCGGCGCGTGTATACTTTATTATAGCGCTAAATACAATGTTAGATTATCACATTCTACCGAAGCTCGGTTGTATAGTATATATAGTGTTCATTATTTAAACATGACGTTTATCAAATTTCAATTCTCAAACAAAAAATTCCTCATTTAAATATTTATTATCAAAATAAAAATTTTCAACGCCTTGGTGTCGTATTTCGTTAAATTAATACATCTCACGTGCTTTATAGCACAAACTTTAAACACTGAATGCTGATAAAAAACAATTCCTATGGATAACGATTTTAAGTTTTTAATATAGCTAAGTACCTACAACGAATAGTCACATAGGTAATAATAATTATTAAAATATATTATAATTTTACCATATAGAAATATTCTATTATAGAAATCATTGAAAAATAAGGTACTATTTCGTACATTCATGGAATAAGTTAATACGTCATGTATAATAATTATAAAATAATAATGATTTGTAAATAAAAATGTATTAAAAAATTATAGTGAAACCAATTTGTTTTTTATACAATATTTTTGCAATGATTATTAAAATAGTGTGACTCAAATTAATTTATTGTATTTTATTTATTCATAAATATATATATATA
>PVMI01081125.1:0-12037 GCA_008528875.1 Aulacorthum solani
ATTATGTGCAAAATACATTTTTCCGTGTTAAAAATAAATTGAAAAATTGATCAATTATTGTAAGTATCCCATCTATGGGTATTAAGGATAATGTCATAAATTATTCATAATAATGATGAAACATCATTTCTCATTGAGTAGGTATTGCAATATTTATATTCCAATCTACAGATTATCGAGCATAATCAAAATGTAAATATTTGTTGCTAAATCTTGGTTATAATAATTTATATTTTATGAATAATGATAATCGTTATCACTGCGTGACAATTTGAAAGAAAAGTTTTAATTTCTATTCCTCACTTCTCATCATATTTATATATTATAACCCAATCATAAATTATGACACAAAAACAGTAATAAAGTATGCCCTCTTTGTATTAATATTTTTTCAATGATTTGCAGCATTTTATTTTACATAACAGAGACACAGAATTATTACATCTTATATAAAATAGTAGGTTTATGGTTAATTTTATACAACCAAATTCAAAATACATACAGCTCAAATATAATATTAGTAGACAACTTAAATAACTCTGAATTGTAATAATATATTAGAGTTTTTAAATTTTATTTTATTTATTTCAATAATTATGACTATTTCAAAATTGTATTATAAAAATAAAACTAAGAATAAAACACCTGTACACATTTACCTGCTAGACTAACTCGTTTTTGCGAAAAATGTGTGGGAGGGAGTACTGCGAAATTTAAAAAGTTTTACCTTCTCGCTTCGTATAATAAATTATTGAGAATACAATTGAAAACTTTAACCATAATCGTACCTAAAACTGTTTTATATAAGGACACTCATTTGTGTGAGTGATAATTTTACCTCTACAACCTACCCTTGTCACAGTATGTACATAATTTGTGTCAGTAGAACTCTAGACATATATGGTGAATTTGTTTAAAAATCCCTAGTGTATCATCCATCTAAGACATTGTAAACTAACGCAGTTTAATTGCGATTCAAAATTTCTGGCCAGAAGATTCATCACGCCATTTTGACCTAATTAATTTATCGACCAATGTACGTGTTTGGAGAAAAAAATATATTTTCCACGTCACTAATTAATATTTTTAGTCCGCTTTTTTTGTTTTGTGAAAAATCAAAAATTAAACTCTTACACGTATAAAACGCATAACATAAATTCAAAAATCAGATGTATATTGTTTTTGCACAATATTATTTATAAACTATGTTATGGCGCTACGCACAACTGTTCGATGATTAATAGTTATTATATTTTTCATACTTCTAAACAATAAAATGATAAAGTTAAATCGAATTCCTATTGTGTTTTGATTTATAAATCTGAGTCGAGAATAAAAATAAAAATGTATTGTTACAATATTATGTGGACAGTTATGAGGCCATCACGCGTATCGATTAAAAAAAATTTTTATTAAAAGACTTGTGACGAAAACTAAAAATTAAAAAATCTTTTGATAGGATATCAAATAGGTAAGAAGTACTTGTATCTGCTTGCAGGATTACATTATAAGGGGTAGGTAGGACTTCAGGAGTAAGATCAAATTTTCGTAAACTTGAAATTAATTGTCAAGCAACAATCCAATATAACCTATATCATAACATTTTGTAACGGACAAATTAAATGATTTCAGGGTGTGTTGACTAATAAGCAGGTGAAATATAAAAACTATTTTACTAGGCACCTATGGGGATTTTTTGCTTCAATGTCTATAAAAAACATTAATTATAATAAAAAATGATTATATTGTGGTTTACCAAATCATTATTTGGATATCATATACATTTAAATATACAGAACATAATATTATAGAACTTACATTGTTGTAAGTATATGCCGTGACAAGATGTATATTGTGTTGTATTCATTAAAACAATAATTTTAATATTTCTAGTTTATTTTGTTTTTTAATAATCTTAAGTACATATACACATATATACATTGTAAAAACTATAAGCTTGTATAATAGTTTAGGAGTGAAATTAATTATCTGAATAGCAGCAAACACAAACTTTTTTAATTAAAGTCTTAAATTTCAATCAATTTATTTTTAGAATATATAATTAAATCTTAGTTCTTATGCACGCGTATTATTCATATAAATCGTCTAAAATGAGATACGAGTCATTACCTACTCGTTATTTTGCACCAGTGTACAAATAATGTTCCTATTTTCATTTAATTTAATACGGTTTGAAATTATTTTTAAATTGGGGAACTGTGCCTACGTTTAAGGTTTAACAATGTTTAATGGCTGTACAAAATGTATAATAAAAAAAACACTTTTAAACATTCGAAATCTAAAGAGGAAAATTCTCGTACTCTCTAAAATTAACGATATCGTTCGATTTTACAAAATGTATATTATTTACATAGATTTGTATTAGTGTAGGGTCCTAATAAATGATTCAAATATATGCTGTCTTATAATGTAGGTGTACACTAAACGGACAGAGAAATAATAAAATAATATTAATATAACAAAAACAACTACAAGACTTTTTTTTTTCTTGAACCGGTTATTATCAGTTCATCGAAAATCTGGGTAAAAGGTGTCCAGGGTATCAATACATAATAATATACGTCTACCGAAAACACCTCGAAATTGATGAAGATCTGTTTCTGTTTGAACATAATATACTTAGCTGCATACAGTGCTATGTAATATTAATTCTTACAACCGATACAGGCGAGTTCATAATATAGGTAGGTACTCGTTTATTAGTATGTTTCTCTTTTTTTTTTAAGCTATCGGAACCGTATAATTAAAATTATTATCATCTACCCGATCCTCTTCGTGTGACGAATAAGTACATTTTACTTGTTGGCACGTATTAAAAAATATTAACCAACAGTAATATTTTTCGACTTCACGTTATATGGGTATAATAATATTATAGTATACCGTATACGTATTTTAATATTATCATTGTCGGGTAATAACAATATATACTATTATTATCATTACCTACCCGCTATAATATTATTACGAGTGTGATGTTGGTTGTAACTCCACCCTATAACTATACAACTTTGGTCAAATCATGGACAGTTAATATTATTCTACAATATTCATAATAATTATTAGAGTACAACATTTCGTGAACATTTTTTATTTTTCGACAGATGTGACTAGTAAATATAATATGCAGCCATTAAATATCAAAATATAATGCATTAGAAGCTAATAAACAAAAAAATAGCCATGAAATTACTATACGATGAATAATAATATAATACAACGATTTTTTTAAATCACTTTTAATTAATTTAAAATAATTTAAATTTTAACTAATTTATAGATATTCTATGAAAAATAATAGAAATCGTATTCATGTACCTATCCAATCGACTGTAAAGCTATTATTTATCGAATAAATATAAATACACTGTATTTAATGAATTCAGAAAAAAATACTGTATTTTAACAAAAATTTAGTACCTAATAAATTAATTGATTCAAAGTATATATAGTTAAATACTGGGTAATATTATTGCGCAGAAGTGTAATTATAAAGGTCCAATATACAATCGTCCAAAAACTATTTTTATTTTTTTTTGTAAGTTTTTTAGGGACATAATTATATAAAAGTAAATTAAAACGAATTAAATATATTCAAAGAGAAATTCTATGACAAAGGAATGCTTTAATGTAATTTATCAGTGCGAAATAAATGATTGTTGTCTTGTAGTCTTGCGACTATAAGGACACAAGAGGGTTTTGCGTTAAATTCAAAGTCCTCTAAATGCACGTTTGTACTTCAATTGGAATAAGTTTTAGTATAAAAATGTAATTGTTACTCTTCAAAATTACAATTGTTGTAACTCGTAAGTAGAAATTAGAGAGTGAACCCTAAAGTTCTGTCCAATTCGACGATCTTTACAAAGAAATTATAAATGATTGTTAGCCATACTATACAGAGTTGTACAGTTAGTTAATAGCATAATATAAGTTAAAATCTGCAATGTTGAATACAATTTATTGAAATAATACCAGTAACAATCGAGAACATTGTGTCAAAAATTTATTTGGGTGGCATATATAATTTAACATAATATAATATTTAATATACTATTAGCTATATACACTTTAAAGTTAAGAGTTATCAATTCTTGTTGACTGTTATTAATATAGCTTAATCATATAAAATAATGATGGTTATTGATTAGAACAAAAATAAGTAAAGCCTATGTTTAGGTAGGTATTTTTCTTATTACTATGGGATTTTATACTTGGAAAACCATACTACTTTATGATTGAACGAACGATGTTTGAAAAGCAATATTTAAACTCATCTTAAATTGCGTTTGGTTCTATTGTTTTCAAACAGAAAAATTTAAAGATTTATTTGTTATTAAAAGACTAAACAATATTCTCTTCAACCGGTTTGCATTGCAACAATGTGAAATGTATAGGTAAAAAATCAGTTTAAATTTATCGTATCATGGATCGTGTATTGTTTTAATAAATAAATATATAACATAATAAAATAGTTTTTCTAACCACAAACCATTTTTTATAAATTTGTTTGAGAATAAAAAAAAGTTCAGCTTGCAGTCATGCTAAATAATAATATTCTATTTTGTCAATACCAAATATATTTTATAATGACTGTCAAAGTGCAAATATTCGTGTAGGTAAATAATGCAAATGAAATGCAGTATTCATCGCATTTTATAGAATTAAAACTAAATAATACGAGTGACATCGAACTAGCTCTATTTTCTTCATCAGTATTTTCTGCGTACATGAGATACTCCTAACTCATAACAACCTGTTCGTTTCTTATTTTTTACAATAATCTTCAGCCATTTTTTGGCGATCCCTCGGCACCCCCTTTTTTTTCTAATTTAAGCACTGTTTAGTTGTAGGTATATTGTACATATAGGTACGATATACTCACACCAGGTACGTTGTTACAAGCACAAAGATCTAGACCTCAGATCGACTTAACATAAGTTACCCACTCAGGTCCGATCTAAGTGAAGATGATAACCTTGTATATTATAATATGAGTTAGCTAAAATATATTTTGAAAAACGAAACGATATTGAATGACGAGAATGTACTTACTATAATACTGTATGTATCGAACTCAATTGGATCGTACAATTAGGGACGCTGCAACTGTAATGCAGTCGACTATTCCAGCACGGTAGGTACACGTATAATGTACAGGTATACTACGATAATTATTGACGATAATATTATAAGCATAAGTATTAATACATAGGATTTACTCATACTTAGTAATATAATATTTCTGGATGTTTATCGCATCGGTGCGACCCCAGTGCCGGTGGCTAACCGAACTTAAAATAACTCATGAGCAACCAAAAATTTATCCACCACCCTAACAATTTATAATAAGCACAACTCACAAGTACTAGTAGCGTTACAGTATCACTGCAGTTTACCATAATATTATTATGCAATAATAATGGTTTTTCACTTTAATATTGAACGCCCACCCCGAAGTATTGAAAAAAAATCGACCTCTTCTCGCATCATACCACTACCACTACTCGTTTGTTTCTTCACTGATACCTACACCACCACAGACGTGTAATTTCGATCTATACAATAATAATATTATAACATGTACACCGAGATTCGTCGAGATACAGCGGTGGCGGCTACTTTCGTCGTGATGTACACAATATAATAATTATTATTGTAGTCGGCGCGTTCACATGACGTTCACATCCATTTATTTGTTTTTATCGCCGAGCGAATCTGTAATGGAAACGGTCGGTCGACCGGTCTCAAAAGCATAATAATATGATATAATATTATTTTCTCCAGTTAAATTATATTTCCGAGGAGGAGGAGGAGGAGGCGGCGGCGATGGCGGTGGCTGCTGCAGCGTGTGTGCAGCGGCGGTGCAGTCGTCTCTCTATAATAGTGTGCATAATATGCACACACACACGCACATGATATTATGACGTACAATAATATACAAGACCGAGCGACGACGTGTATAATATACGCACACCGTTTATATATATGTGTGTGTGTGTGTGTGTGTGTAATATTACGACGTCTAGCAATTACTGTACATTATATTTCATACGCGGGCTGCAGCGATCAAATTGTGTCGTCCGCGAGTTATCGTGGTGCGGTGATAAAAAGAGAGGAGAAAAAAAATTACGAACGGAAAACCTCGAGCGCCGTACGGTCAGACAGTTTTGTGGGAATCGTTCGTGACCACCGGTGGGCGTGCGGACACGACGACGACGACGTCCGTCGCTAATTGACGTCGCAGAGAGACAGCGGCGCCCACCTTTTTACACAATAATATCACATAATAATATATATATTATTACACACGAACGCTGCCGGAATAGTGCCACCGGCGGTTCTCCGTAAAATAAAAAACAAAAAAAAACACACACAAAACAAACGTTCGACGGTGTATATATTATTATTATTATTATTATTATTATCATTATTAATTATTACGTCCGAACGATGTCGTCGGGCGGTGTATTCAGGTATGTGTACGTCGCTTTTTACGTCGATTCTTCGGGCTCGAAATCGAATTCCTGCGGGTCGAAAACTATTGAGTTCAAACGATCGAAATGTTGTAACAATAATACCAGGCGAGAGATGTAATATCATGTATTATCATATTATTATATACAACTCGCGCCTATTGTAAAGAGCGATACGCCGAGCATGCGCACCTCTGTGTTCCTTCAAAAGTTCTGCAGTTGTTCAAAATCTGATTTTGGAATTTTCAAATAAACTTAAGACACATATCTTGTTATTCTGGAGTTTTTTTTTTGTACTACTTAAAGGGTGTCCTGTGGAGATAAAAACTCATATTTTTCAAATGAGAATCCTCCTCTGATAGTTCAAACTATTTACATTTTTTCTGAAAGTGAGTTAATTTCTGCAGTAACAAAATTCATAACGAGATGTTTTTAAGTGATTTATTATTTAACTTTGTGTACTAAGGTCAGTGATGACGGGTGAGGAAGATAGGTGTTTTGAAAATGTTAGTGGCTTATATTAATCTTTCGACTTAAATAATTTGTAAAAAATAGTTCAAGTATAATTACGTACGTAGCGTCATTACGTCTTAGTCTTCAACGAGACTGAAAATGTAGTTGATACTTGATACAAGTAGGTAGGTACGTTTAGTATTAGTAATTATTAGACTACATAGTAATATTATGATGATGGTTAGGAACTTTGTCTAGGTGTATATATTATATCATAAATCATTATTCGTTACTTAATATGATTAATATTAAAATAATATATGGTGCCATCTTAAAATCGAAATGTAATATTTATTTTTTAAATAAAGACGAGGAGTACAACTATAATATAGTAAACTCGTAGAGTATTTCTCAATATTAAACTTATTACTGACTGGTTCGTGCTAAGATATAATGCAGTATGCCTACGTATATTTTCCACGAACAATCATGCCTAGAAATTAGAAAAAGTACGATATTATACAACGTTATAAGCTATATAGCTATTGTCCGTCGAGCAGGGGGGAGGTTGAAAGGGTAGCTTATAAAATAATATTTACATGATTAAGAATTGTTTAAAAATTTTTTGAGTGCCGATGTGCATACGAATCCTTTCTATATTGGCATAATGTTTGCAAAAATAATTACGCACGCATTACAGTGCGGGTGGGTAATATTATTTTGTTTCCAATATTATGCTTTTTAACTGTAGACAACAGAATATTTGTAACCTAACCTTGATTTACGACAGCGCAGTTATTTTAGGGAGCATTTGCACTCGGTATAATATTATGATACATAATAGATACCTATAAATACAACCCATGTAATTCTTGACCGACGGCACTATATTATTATAATAATACTTGTAACACGGGCCGATAATTCTGACCGACGAAATTCATCGGAAATTGGTGAACAATACGTATTATATTATACTTAAGCGATACAGCTTAGTCGTTAATAAATCATCGGACGTTTTCCGAGCTGCGTCTAACGTGTTTCCCGATTAATCAGAAGGCGGTCGAGCACCGCACCGCTTAATCTCTCGCGGCTCCCGGATGATTCGAGCCATAAATAACGGGATAGTCGCGGCCGCCAGGGTACTATTAAAATAGTATATATTATCAGTATTTATTAAAATATCGATTACCCAAGTCCTATAGTCAGCGGGAAAAACATTTGACGAGGGACGAAATTATTTCTGCGACTTTTGACATCGGAAAATACGGAAAATAATGCCTATATTATGAACGACTAGCGGGAAAATGCCTCCGAGATGTGGGTTAGACGATACACGTAAGGTACACGTCGACATCGTGTTAAAATATAAAATGCGTCACTCGATTTTACTATTATAATAAATTTTATAACGTTATAGGGTTATGCCGTTTGTTACCATTTATACCGTAGCAGAAGTCGTTTGTGTGGCGAATCTTAGTGAAAAAAAATCATTACATCCGCTAACAAACGGAAGGCGGTTTATTTGAGCTCGTAACTAGCAAACGCGGTTACTACCCATAACTTATAATAATATTATTAGGTTTCGTATCGTTGTAAAAGGTATATGCACTCCGGCACACGAGTTCCGATGGTAATTATGTGTATTTGTGTGTGTCAGCGGTGTGACTGTGTAGCGAGAAATTCTATTTTGTTAATTAATTCTGTATAACTTTCAACCATGTATAATATGTATTGTACACCTATACCTACATTCACATTATCAAACCACGAAGATTTTAGTTTCCAAACTCCCACAGCCCTGGCGAAGGTACCCGCATAAATATTATATTATGCATGTTAGTAGAGTTATTGTAGGTATCCACACACATGATACAGAGTGATTCATTCGACAACTAACTATATAAGAGCACTCACTATTATAATACTCGAAGAGAGAATATTGTTTATTGTTTCAAAAGTGAAAATTGTGGAAAAGGGTAAATAACTACTAAAAAAAAGTATTTAAGAACATTATAATAATATACCTGTACCATAGGTATGTCAATTGTTGAATTTTACAAACAAAAAATGGTTTTAAAAAAAAAAAAATGTGTACACCTAATAATAATATAATTACATGCGTTGTCTACCCCATAAGCATTTACACGCCGCACTGCTAGTGTTCCGACGGCATTTTCAGAGGAACCGAGTAAGACACGTCTCACGAGAAATCCATCGTAATGATATAAAATAATATTATACGTCATTATTGTACGCTATACCATGATCATGTTACTATTATAACCTAAGTTTACGACGTTGTGATATCGTTGAAAACGTAGTTCCGGCGGCGTCTAGTCGATAACCGCATTTCCATACGGCATATATAATATGCTTGATATTATATATTATGCATAATATCGGCACTGTACCATAAATGTCCTGTACATAACATTATAATGCTTGAAATAATAATATGTGCCTTGTGTATGTGGTGTATGTGTAGGTACTTACCGATCAAGTATCGATATGATTATAATACACATAATATAGGTAGGTATAGGATTTTTTTTATCATTGAAATAATCATGAGTGACGTAGTTATTCGCAATAGTCGATGTTGCAGTACAATATTTTCAGAGTTGCACTATAATATTTATAATATATATTACAATGTATAAACTGTACCCTACTGCATACTGATACGCGATCAAATACAATTTAGTAGACATAATAAATTCCAGAGATAAAAATTAAACGAAAATCATACAAACACTTGTGGATTCGTAGCCCTGTAAAAATCCACGGTATAGAAGATACATTTTTTACAGTATTTTTAATTACTTACAATATGTGAGTATTGAGTAACCTTCGTAACACGATTACAATATTTTTTTGCTGTCCATAGTTAAGTATATAATAAAGCCCTAATCTAAACAACGCTGAAATATTGAAATGCTTATGGAGATAATGATAAATGTGTGGGACTGAAAGTATTTTATACAGCACTCTGTATCTCGACTTTAGCAAGGGTCTCGGAGAATTTCCTCAGAAAAATGATAACAAATTTCATGAATTTAATACAAAAACAACATGATATCTCTTGGATAAACAATATAATATTATCATGAAATCAATTGAATTTATGTCATACACTTAAAATTCCACGGAGCGTATATACTGTAGGTTTTGTTTAACATCCTACTCATAATAAAAAAAAAAATAATTAAAAAAACTATTACCGAATATTAATTAATAGTCAAAAGCCAAGAGTTAAATCGAATTCGGTGTTTTGAGTAGTCCATAATATTTTATACCCACTATAAAGTGTAACACTTTTTTTAGTCATTCACTGTACCTATAATATTTTTCATATTTTATTTATTTATTTTTGAGTTCCGAAACAAAAATATTTGTTATAAGATTACATATGATTCAATTACTTTAAAGTCATTAATACAACTAATTAATATCTATAGTTAAAAAAAAATTGCTATAATTATTTTTTATAAATAAATAAGTCAGTTTGGTTTCCCCTGGCTTTTTTCTTATATTCAATCAGCCCCACCTCCACACACACACACACACAAATCTTAAACTTTGTGTTCTTGTGAAATATTGTTAGGTATATTGATTCCGTCGTCTGCAGGACCATTTAATAATGTTGAGCAGATCGGATTTGGGAGATACTCTGATAAAAATGTTTACGATTCTCCGGAGTAGGCGAAAAACAAAAAAAAAATATTCATTGACCTTCCTTTAAAGATTGATGCGCTTCATTAGCAAAAAATGTATGGAACTCATAACGGAATTCCTATATACGGCATGCATGAGAGACAATGGCATCAAATACCATAGACTTTGTTTGGTGTGTAGAATTTTTTAGCAATTAAATTTGAGTTATTGCATTGATATTTGGTATTTCATTACCGAACAACTTTTTTATAACGTAAATTTTTTTATTGTTTAAAGTTTTTAAGTACTTTTAATTTAAAAACGTGGGGAAAAAAAGGTTTTAAAATACAGCAATTTATTATACATTGTTTATTTTTCGGTTCGACGATAATATTATGTGCGTGCAAAATATAATAGATACTGTAGAGATATAGGTGTGTTCGATATTAAGTTGTATTATTATTAAAAAAGAAAAATCCGATATAGCTAGTATTATTATTATTATTATTATTATACCGTGTCTGCAGTTAATTGATTCTGAATTCCACTGTTATATGCATAATACAAATTCCATTCAAATTTCCATAATTCATAATAACGATCCCATTCAATCTCCTTAATTCATAAACGATTCGTTGATGTTCAATTTATTAGTTTGATTATTTTCCGATTATTAATTCAAAAGATGTATGAAAAAACAGGTTAAATAAATTTTTTTTCAAAATCATGAATGAAGTTTACGATTCCGATGAACGGCTTTACATGAGCTGAACTCGACATGTAGGTAAATAGGAAAAGTATACAGAGTATAGGTACTTAATGCAATAAAAATTAGAATACATTTAATCTATCCGAAAGAATCGTTTTAATGCAAAACAATATTTCCATACAATCAATGGAAATTCGAACTTATTCCAGTTAAAATATTTTATATTATGAATCGGTTCTCATTTATGAAAATCACACGATTGAATCGTCATCAGTACGATTGAGCGATTTACAATGAATTGAAGAACAGTTGTGAAACAATAGATATAAATTGTCTATAAGACCGTGTTTGAAATATCATCAATAGTTGCGGGAAACGATACGACGTTGAGTTAGTTCATGATATATATTATATGAGTATCATTCAGCACAAAAACAGTATCCGCAAAAGCTTAAACTAACCCACAACTTTACTGTTCATCGTAACATAACATTTTTCTATTCAATTTTTTTTCTTTTATTATATTTTACTTATCTAATAATAAGATTCGATTTTAGAATTTGTGGTCATATATTTTTTTTTATAAACGCATTTATTATTGTGTTAAAATTTAAAAATAAAAATTCATCAATCACTATTCACTACCAACTCCAAGACACTATATACTTAAACACTATTCTTAATAACTGCAAGTGATATTACTGTACAGAGTGAAACAGCAAGA
>PVMI01081143.1:6495-17309 GCA_008528875.1 Aulacorthum solani
CTTGTGGCATGCTCTACCAACTAATGTAATTGATGTAAATCGATGATGAGATCGTCCTATGATAAATTATAATATTATATGCAGTGGCAGTTAACATATATTTAAAATGAAAATATCATTAAACCGATAAATTTTTAAATTACAAACATTAATAAAACTGTGTATATATATAAAACACAATTAATATTCTTATACTTTAAATATATAGTAGTAATTTTTACCATTAATAATAACTGCTGAATTAAACTGTATGCTATTATATTACAGAAGAGTACAGATCACTGATATAACTATATATTTATATTTTTATAATTAGTTACCCAATAATAAATACGTAATTTCAATAAATTTAGAAACGGTGTACGACCTATATTATATGATTAATACTATTTTTGTAACTACGAAGAACATAAAATATTTTGTATTTATGATACTCAACATGTCGGTTTGACTTAAACAAATACGCGTCATTGAGATGTGCTTTTATGCTTTTACTGCGCTATACGTCGATAATAATAATATTTATAATTTTATGCACTGATAATAAAAGTAAACAAATAATTAATGTTTTATATCCTGTATAAGATTATAGTAGACGATTGCAGTAGTATCTATATATAATAAATAACAATATAACTTACCTACTAAAATAACGAACTCTGGTTTTTGAGGTCAAACTGAACCTGAACTAAATAAACTATATATATTCAACTAATTTCATATCAAACCCTTAAACTAAACTAAAAATAAACAATTAAAAAAATTCAAATTTTCACATCAAACAGTACACAAACTGTATTATAAAATTATAGTAATAAAACGTATATTCCCCATCGCCATTGGCAACATAATATAATTTAAGTATTTTGGTACTTCGAAAACTGGTTAAGTGAATGATTTTTTTAAACTTTTAACACTATAGCTTAAAGTTGTTTGTCGTTAATTAAAAACACTACCTACCAATTAAGACCCAAAATCTATTGAAATGTACTTAACAAAATTAATTTACTTTAATGAAAATTCGATTTCACGTTTATTAAATAAACAATTAAGTCAAATTAGTAGTTAAAATTAAATTAACTTTTTAACTAAGCTCTAAATTTTTAACTCGTTTATTAACAATAACCTTGGGGTATTCTTTTATTTTTTTAGACGGTGCGCATGGCACATGTAACTTATCACGAACCACGAACGTTATATTATGAAAACAAACGGTGAGAGACCGTCGTATATTGTATTAATTATATATATTATCCATCAACATCTATGGCTATAAAATATAATTAGGGCGATTTGACACTTGTAAGAATGTAATAGTCTGCATATTATAATATCCGAGGGTATTTATACCTACGTGTTTCCATGTACCGTGAAGAAAATTGTCCAGTTAATAATTATTTACCGATTACTCGAAAATGGACTGTCTCCGTGAGCAGAGCGGTATTAGGTATACTATAATAACATGACCACTATTATACATAATAATATACACCATGCACATGCACATGCACATGCAGTGGCGTTGCAGCGCGGCGGCGACCTTGCCCCCGGCACAATGCAACCGGTCGCCGCCGCCGGCATTGCACTCGGTGCATTCAAAATAATAATAATAATAATATGAAAGTACTATGGAGTCGGGTGTGTGTTTTCTTACCGAACTGAGCTATCTGCGTACCATACACGCGTATTATTGTTATTATTATTATGAATGCAGCGCCGACATATTGTGAGCACTCGTTCACCTACAATATTTATATAGTTATCTACACTCACCCTTGTTCGTTGCACATATATATATATATATAAATTATAAATATAATATTATATTGACATGAGTATAATATAAATAATGTGTAATTATTATACTAGTCAACAAATTATATAGTTATTAATGATAACGGTCCGAGGGCGTGCCGGCAGTTAACGAATTTAAATTTTTATAATTTTTATAACCCTATAATATATTTTATGGGTGTAATTACCTACAGTTGTACTATAGTAAAGATATCGAAAAATATTTACGGCTTCTTCTCCGGCCATCAACATATAGATTTTACACAATTGTTATTATTATTATTACTCACACTGACGACAGACATCGTCGTGCGTGCATAGTATTACATGTGAAAACTATACGGTGTTTGAAACGTATATTATTATCATGAACACAAGCTGTTGCGTCCACCCACCCCACTGGAAATCGTATTATTCAAATACGTATTTTAGAAAACCTAACCGATAATGATACGTGACTTATATATAACCGAACCCAAAGTCCGGAACAGACATTTTTTTAGTTTTGAAGAACCATCAACCTGATAAACCATACACCATCAACCTGCAGTATCAGAAATAATCTTAAAACCCAACACTCGAAACCCATATAGTATAACCGATTTTTTTTTCAAAGCTATACTTAACGCTAATATATACTGGCCATACTAATTGATCCAAATTATGTCGTTTATAAGCACACCCAAACCTCTATTCACCTTATTTTTTCCTATCCCGAAGTTTTACACCAGAAACCCAAAACAACAATAAATGATTCTGGTGCAAACCCATGAAGTAAACGACTGGCAATTTTTTCTTTGACTCTCGAGACCCCCCCCCATATTTTCTTATAAAAGGTGACTTACGTTATAGTATCTAGTATTGGATTATATATAATAAAAATTATTTTTCGTTGAAATGTATTATTTTTTAATATTAAGTAATAATATTATAATATTTCAATAAATATAATCTGATAAAAATGATCAAACACACGTTTTCCCTTCTAATAACTACTTAAAATTATAAGTTTTAGTGTAGATAAAAAAAAGTCTACCGTAGACTGAGGTCCAAACTTTGACAGGGCAAAAGTCGAAATTGGCCCCCAGTGGAAGTAAATTCCAAAAAATTTTTTAAGCTTCCCAACAACTTACCAACAAATTTATTGGGTAGGTTGGATTGATGTCTGCTATATTAATGTGTTAAAAAATCAACTATAGTACTAATGCAGTTATCATAATAATTACATGTTAGCTATACATTGGACATTATGCCTTATTAGGAATTATAATAATATCTAATGGAGATCATCAGAACTCTATTGAGCACAAATCAGTATCGAAATATTATATTCTTTCGACTCCACCGCTTGCACGTAATATAAATATATAATTATTATTAACGTAGGTATATATATATATATATATATATATATTCACATTATATACTATAATTTAAGCCACACTCAAGGATGTGCCTATATTTATATAGAGTATAATGTTATACTATTGTCTATTATATATTTTTATTATTCACCTCGACGATATGGGATTTTTTTTCAAACTAAATTTGAATTACGAGCACATATAATCTCGGGTTTTGTGTCGCAGCGGTGTATATAGTTTATATGGCTGTGCGTCGTAATGAAATTTGCATTAGAACCCGCCACTTGAAACTATTAAGCCCCCGTGGGACTACGATGAGTCGTCCCTATATAACATAATAATATTATATTATATACGTATATAAACTGTTATAATTATATTACCTGCTCGTAAAACACGACATTATACACTGTTATATTATATATGAGCGGTTAATGTGTATTTTATTTTTGGAGAAAAAAATGAATTAAGAGGGTACTTGATGCGTACCTATACTGCATAACCCTATAACATATATTATACAACTGTCCCCGTTGTTATATCTAATGAGAATCATGGCAAAATTCCACCCCGAAAAATCGACACTTTGGTGTCTATAGGTCAATATTAAAGTTTAACAAATATCAACACATTTTAAGAGGAGAATACCTTCGGGATAATGATGTAATATCATTTTCATAACATAATATCGTGTATCGAATGAGTTACATCGTTTTATATGTTCATTATAATATTACTCGTAGTACAAACTAATAGTTCTGTCATTAAAATTGTTTTGAATTTTTCGTTGGCAAATATTTAGATAATATATTATGTAGGTATGACGTCGTAACATATTTGGCAATTATTGCTGTTCAAACCATGACATTAACCTATATGGGAGCCACAATTTTGATTTTGAGTACTGGCATTTTGCTGTGTTCTATATTCTAAGTGTACGCATTGAACTAACCTGACTTCGGAGTGTCGTATTCTAGATGCCGTGCAGCAGTGACCGATGTTTATTTTTTAAATCGTCTTATCAGTGAATTATTTTAATCAACATCATATCTAAGTTGTACATTGATTATCGTCAAAATAAACGGACACATGAAACAAAACGATGATATATTTGGAAAATTAACTAAAAAAATATGGAATACAATTCATATGAAAACATTTATAATGATATTTGTATTTTAAAGATCATTGCATTAGACCATAAGAATAATATTAAATAAAACGAAATTCAATGTGCATTAAATTCTCTGCCCAAGTTTTGATGTACATCATAAACTTATATAAGTATGAAAGGTATGTCCTATAGGACTGTTGGTAACTGCAGTATATATTATAATTTTGTCCTCCCTTTTCATATAGTATACGTATATTTTTACAGATGTTTTAATGCCAAAATATGCCATTACCAATCCGGCATATTCACCAATCATACTCGCTCCCATTTTTATTTTAACAATGAATATTAATTAAAATTCTAAACTTTGACTTAGAATTTTCAAAATATATACTCAAAGATCATAATATGTTCAATTATTTATATTTTTATACCATTGAATTGACTCTTTTGATAACTTTGATGTAAGTATATTCGAGTGTATATTAATCGAAATGAGCAATTTTTAAGTTATTTGAAATTGTGTATCTGCAATAGTTTTATGAGCTATGATTATTTAAAATGTTTAGTAATCTATTACCTAATATTTAATAATTTTTAAAAAATATCCGAGTATAATAAAATATACTAGCTGATTAAATAGTAACTATATTTTATAGGTATTTATGTATACCATATTTAAAGACTTCTGTACTAAGGTACATGCATTTAAATAACTCAAACTACTATTTTAAAATTTGATTTAGACAAACTTCAACATTTTCAAAAATGAATCTGCTTAACAATTTACAGTAAAAAAGATTGGTCCTCATTTTAAAATAAGAAGTTTTTAGCAGGACACTGTTCGAACCGTACCAGCACAGTAATCTGAATAATATCGAAAATAAATGGTCCTCAAGTAGGTAAACTCACTTAAATGTGCTAAAAGTCAGATGATGAACGAGTTCGTCATTTAAGGGAAAACGGGAACGAGCCGAGCATGGTCGGTGAATCACCCGGTATATTAACCTACAATAACGTCATACGAAAAAGGGCGTACCGTATTTGTATTCATTTTTTCCATAGGGATAATACACTATAAGTGTACCTACAACTTGGACTTGGAAATGTCAAACTGCTCGTAAATTTTGCCAGCGCACATATATACTATCCGCGAGTATTTACAAACGAATGAACGATCCCGAATCCGCACTCTTCTCTATGTAAACAAAGGTCGCTGCACTCGTCTTTTAATTACATTAAATGCACTTTTATCCTACTATATACGCCCGTGTATATAAGCCAAGTTCGTCAACTGTACATACGTCATAAAATAGAGTAATGTATGTTTCGACGGGACATTTATTTCGACCGATTATATTGTATACCTATTTACCTTTTTGTCCGTATAAGATATTATCATATATACCTATCGATCTCGACTACAACCCTTCGGCTATAAAGATTCGGATGTGTCCTGCAAAGGGGAAAGTATGTTTCATGAGTATTTTCCGCATGGACAAAAGTTAAGTTGTAATACTATACTCGCGTGCATTTAAGTTCGTCAACTGCATATACATATTTTAGAGTAATGTATGTTTCGACGGTACATTTATTTCGACCTGAGCGATTATAATGTACAATGTTTACTTTTCTGGCCGCATAAATTAATATCATATATCTATCGATCTCGACTCTAACCGTCCGGTTGAAGATTATCGGATGTGTCCCGCAAACGAGAACTTACCTTTTATAAATATTTTCTCTACTGTTAAAAGTCATAAAAAGTGGTCAAATGTTACTATATTATAATATATTACCTAATATTATGTGTTACCCATAGGTACATACAGTTATCGTTTATTAATGTGTAGTATGACTGTGTTTTTAGTTCACACAATAATGTGATTATGTTTTATGATATTGTGGAAATATGTTACGATTGTTGTTGTTGTTGTTATTGTTTATATTTTTATAAGTTTATTATTTTTGGTTGCAGGCTTAAAAATACTTGAAACGTTAATATTTTCTTGGGGAACCTTATTGTGTACATTTAAAATCTTATTTGTTTCACCTCAACTTGTGGAACAATCTTTTTTTTTATTTTTTAAATTTATTTTGATAAAAATGTATGTATAATAAAATTGGTTTTTAATATCGTTTTAAATAAAAAAAAGAAATCAAATGTAGCTTTACAGTTTTTTGTCTCTGTTAACATATTTTTATAATTTATTATATTTAAATCATTCAAAAATGTTCGCACATAATATCATTGAACATTTTAAAAGCAAAATATCTTTAAAAATGACATAAATATACTTTTTAACACATTATTGGCACGAAAATCTCTGAGCATATATATAAATATATGTAATCCAAAATGTAACTATGTTTTTTTTATTAATTACAATCATTAATCCTTGTCTTTCTAACCTTCTATCTTGTTTAAATCCACAAAACACCCGAATGCAACGATTTCGAATTTTTTACCATGTATTTTTTGTTCATTCTGCCGTCACCTTATAGGTTTAAACATTTATCAATCGATTCGTTCTATTTACTATAGCCAAAAGTTTAAAAATAGTTAAACTACTTGATTTTTAGTGATAGAAAATATCCAAGAACAATGGCAAATGTAGGTACATAGTATGTATTTTCTCTGTTAAATATTTTCCATTACACTACCTAATAAATGTTTATAGTTGCCATACGTTATATTCATTTTATTTTTCCATTACATTATGTCAATTACACGGTATTGATTATATTTATCATATTAATAGTACAATATTGTATCCATCCGGCCTTGCTGCCAAGTATTATATCCTTTTGATTATACCTAAATAACATTAAAATGAGATGACACTTTTTCGTCGTTAAAATCAGTGTCTCAGAAAACTGCCCGACAAAGAACAAATTTAATCTGAATAGATAGGAATCTTTCGTTATCATATACAACCTATCAGTCGATTATGGCTCTTGATTCGAAAATATCAAATATTTTATCTTCAACATTACTAAACTGTAGTGCAATCAATGATAATAATTCGAGATATTTAATCCGACACCGTTAACGAGGCCAATTTCAGTACAATGTATGACGTTACAATTCATGTTTCCAGATGACCCTTCTAGGAATTACAAAATAATGAAAAAACTCGGATACTTGCCAATATTTTAAGGTTTAGGGTCAAGTGTAGCATCAGTTTGTTAGAAGCCTGCTATACAACAGACTCTCTCTCTCTATCAAATACAAATACTAAATATCAAATCTATTATAAATCATTAAAAACTTTTGTGACTATGATAAATAAATACTCACTTATCTACTTATCAGTAGTTGTAAATATTTGTCTTTGTAAAATCTAATTTTATCGCAAGGAAAAAAGTGAATGAAACAGCTAATTTAATAGTGACGTAACATCGTGGTTAACAATTAATATATTTATCACATCACGTAAATATAAAATTTTGTTTTTCTGTTTTACTACGACAAAATTAAATATTTTATTCATATTAAATTCCTAAATTTAGATAAATACTTGCAAGTATCTGTTCAAATTATTATTGAAGTGCTTATTTTTTCTCTGAGAAGTGAGTATAGATACGATAATTTTTAATTTAGTCTTTTTATTTGGTAGGTATATAGGTACGAGGTACCTATATACTGCAGGATTTTAATAAACTGAATAATGTTAATTAATAATTTAAAAGTAATTACTGAAGTAGTTATTTACAGTTATTGAATAATTAATGTTATTTACCATCTTAATATTCCAGTAATTTTCTTCTTTTACTTTCGCACTTTTGAATCTAAGCTATGTAAATGTTCCGAGAACTTATAAAAATATCCGAAGCCACTTTGTTTCACTGCCTTCGTAATAGTTCTCTGAAAATGTGAATCGAATAATTTGTACATTTTTTTGCACAATCCGATCGTGAATAACTCCGCCTCTAAATGATTTAGGCTTTTAAAGTCTTTAGTCTGTATAGAACATGGTCAAAACTTAAGAAAAAGTTAACAACTATATATATACCTATATATAAATCATACATATAGAGAAATATGTTTTTGTTCTTTAGAATATCGATGTATCAAATGATGAATTCGTGATGTAAATTGTATTATTATTAAAACACATTATTTATTATAGGTAGACTTTGAGGATGGAACTCTCTTTCTTTTGGATTCTCAATAGTTTTAAACAATATTTAATTATACTAATACACAATAATATTACAGTTTAATCTCGTCTTCGCCCGACAGTTTTTTTTTCTGTGGTCCATCTTGATGTGCCACGGTTATACAATCTACCTATTGACAAATTCAAAAAGTTATGTTTGAAAAACTGATTTCGACGGCAAATTGAATAACTTTATAAGCGAATGACGTTATATATTTTGGTATATGTAAAGAGAGTGTGTGAGAGAGGAGAGAGAGAATATATGCATATACAAGGTATAAAAGAAAGCATCGATAGAAAATGTAGGTAAACATTTCATTATAAGAACAGTATATTTTATTTAATGGGGGAACATAAATTATTGGATGTAAACTGCAGCAGGAATAAGATTGTTATTTTTTTAACAATCGCACAATGCGATCGAGTGCATTAATGTAATGCATGTAGGTACAAAAAAAATCACATGGCGAATTGTGGCGATAGTCTACAAAGTCAAACTGCAGTATATATATATATACACCTATAAATTATAATTGTCCAGGTATAATTATTTATGTTTTATTATAAAAAGTCGGTGAGGTGCGTGTAAATGTTTTGTCGATCTCTGTTCGAACCTCATGACCTAGCCGCGGCGGTGTATACGGTCTTGCACACCTAAATCAATTATTTAATGTGGGCGGGCCAGACGGGTATTTTAAAAAATCTCATGGACGCAATATCATTATACCGGCAATAAGTATAATTACGATAAAATTGACATTTGTACGATGTTCGAATTTATCATTAGAATATCAATATATAATATTTGCAAAATAACACGATGTTCACGTTTTGCAATTATATGTACAACTATCGACGTGTTCGATCATGATCGACCATACATATACGTTTAACGTAATGCCACAGAATAATATTCAAATATTTTGTTTTCAACGTGTTTAGATCCATCGCAAGTGCCACTTTGATCGATTTGTCGTATTTATATTGTAAAGACTCGACGTTAGAGTGTCGCATTTGTTCACCTCTTGATAAAACCGTGTATTATAATATTGTATTATTCAAGATTCATAATCTAGTAAATCGTATATTATATTATAGTAGCCAACTGTACTATAATTTTTTATGAGGAATGTCCGAATAAGAAATAATAAAAAGGTTGAGTAAAATAAAATGTGTAGGTACACAGGTTGATCCACCTAGCATGCTTACCTCCGTCTTTTTATGGTAATAATGAATCAATTTGAATTCGAATTATTTTTAATAGTTAAGTTTACTTAATGGCCAGATTTTCAAATGATTACTCAGATTTTTTATGCCAACTAAGGAGTGTCTTGTGCCGATTCCGACTTCTATTCCCCTAATGATTAAAGCCATGGTGCACCTTTTTCTGTGTATCGTTAACCAGATGAATTTTTTTTTTGAATATTTGATGTGTCTAAACAATCGAAGTTCAAACGATTAGTTTTTTAATTATTTAACTATTTATGTTCTAAGAATAGTAGTTCCATGATTATAAATTTGTATGAGTTTCTAGCTATGACTATTTTAAAACTTTATACCTAGTAATTAGGTACCTAGGTAATAGGTATTAATCCATCAACATTTTATAATTTGTAAAAATTGTAGCAGTTTAATAAATTGTACTTGTATTCAATATTATACCTATTTTATAATTTTGTAACATCATTTTTAAGGAACATTAACCTTAATATACATAAATATACATATTTAAATAACACAAAATCCACTAGTTCGAATTTCGATACATCAACATTTTCCGAAAAACCATCTGCTTAACATTTTACCATACAACAGCCAGATTTTCATTTGGAAAAATAAGTTTGTATCTCCACAGTATTGATCAATAATAATATGGTGCCTATAAAAAATTTAAATAATAGAGAATAATATATGAATATGGTCCTCGAGTAGTCATAATGAGTAAAACTTTAAATGTTAAAAAATCAAAAAACAGCATTTGAATAAACCCATTGAAAGAGAAAAAACTGAGGGTGAGCATACTTCATGGTGTATCACTCTGTATAACAATGTAATAAATTATTTTATATGACAGGCATACAAAATATACGTCGAACTTTTTAGCGACTCAGCGGAATCGAAAACGCACAATCGTCGTGCAGGACTATAATTGACGGGCGGCGGTCGATATTACTGCAGCTAGATTCCGCGGCGGCGGAGCGCGTATTGGCTCTTATATGATACTCGTGTGGACACATACGTGAGTCGAATAGTAATAATATTATGCTTATTGCTCGTATAACCGCACAACAATACGAATAGATTATATTTTGTAAATCGCATTACACTTGCGGACCACAACCACGGTCCACGCTGTGGTATATGCCATGCACCTAGGCC
>PVMI01081159.1:0-10696 GCA_008528875.1 Aulacorthum solani
TATGGCCCACCTTTTTTTTGTATTATTATTACACTTTTTTTACAATACAACTTGTAGGTATGTGATTTATCTGTGATTATTTATATGTATAGAGAAAAGGTTACAAGAGGTAACAATGTTTATTACTCTGGGCCTACGCGCGAGTTTTATTCAGTGAGTCTCAGTGTTTCTTCGTAAGAAAATAAATTTAAATGAATATTAAATTATACAAACAACAAATTATAATACAAAGATAATTTCTACTTTGTTTTGTCGTATGTGCCATAGGACGTGTAATAAAATATCTCCTAACTGTTAAATCGTGATAATTAGAAATTGCAATAACCTTTGATTTCCCATCAAAGTATCAAAAATAAAAAAGATACCAACATGAAATTATTAAAGTTGTTTACATTTGAAGGTTTTAGCTGCAAAAACAAGACAAAGTCCAGTTTTTTTGAAATGCACTTCAATCACAAGTGCAACTATGGCCTATGGGTGCCCAGGGGGAATAGGAGAATATTTGATATCAAAATTAATTATACCTAATTAATAAAACATTATTTATCATGTCTTGCTTATGTTATAATAAGCATTTTTATTTGAACATATTACTTCATAGTCTATAACATTTCTATATTTTTAATATATTTGTCATGACTTGATATTAGGCATAAATATATTATTAGATACCAAATAATGTTTGAATCTCATCAATCTTTAAACCATTTTTAAAATAATTTTTCATGACTTCAGACTTATTTATATTAGCTATTATGTAAAAATGTATAATAATATATACTTTATACTGTGTACTGCGCACCTATATATTATAATATTATGTTATATAAAGCGAATACAAATTGTCCAAGTTCTGATATATATATTTTTAACCGACCATACGATGTAAAATTTTAAATGTAAAAAGGGAACCCATTTTGTATTATAATATAAACAATAGAAAGTTTTCCTTAAAACATGTATCAAGAACCTTAATCAAAATATGTTGAATGTACCCACCAGTTGCTTTCAACCTAACTAATTGAGTGTTCTAAAACCGTATAAAATATAAAAATAAAACTATTAGCAGATTAGATTTCGAAAAATCTGATATTAATTGTTAAGACAAAAATCATTGTTTATAAGTTAAACATTTTAAATGGTACTTGCCCATCTATAGAAGGATACTAAGGCTAATTACTCGTCCGTGACATCAAGAGGAAAATATAGTCGAGTAATCGTCGTTGAACATCGGATAAGTAGGTACTTACCTACCTGTCTACCTTAACTCACTACCTACCTGTATATATTGCTAAATAAAATATATGTTTCAGTGGTTTTCCGTATAATATACAACGTTCTGTTGTAAGCAACGTCATAACTGCGTAACATGAAAATATATGCTCTCCTATTCTTCTATTCAGTGAATTATATAATTTGGATTATAGTACAGTTAATATTATATTATAATTTTCTATGACGATGACGTTGAAGAATTAAATAGGTAGGAATACTGTCCACGGCTCACAATACGATGTAGTTATTATTATTTCCACGACAGCTAAATTTAATGTAAATTCTTAACACATAAAATACCTAATGTATTCAAGTAAGTAAATACATTTTCTTGTAAATTCCCATAAGGATCTAATGAAGTTTTAATTAAATCTATAATTGCAACATTTATATTAATATCATGACAGTAATATTATAAAATAGGTACCTACAGGGCTACAGAATTCGGCGGACCGCCGTTTTGAGCACACGATTTCGCAAAATATATCTTTTTATGTACCCGATTCCGCACATTTTCGTAACATAATATTTTTTTTTAGAATGTGATTCTGCATAAAAATTAATAGTATCAATTCAACGGTGTGGGTGCAGACAAACAGGTACCTAGGAATCAACTAATAATACTCACCCATTTAAATATAAATAACTGAAAATAAAATATATTGAAATTCCTTTATGGACATTTTGATAAGTACCTACATCAGTACATCACAATCAAAAAATATGTGCCTCTTAAGTTTAGGTTATGTTCATTCTTAAAACTTCTAACAAATTGACTTAATATTTCTATTTCATTTGTAATAATAAAACATTGTATTTCGTCACAATGAGACAAAAACAAGTGAGTGAGCAGCTTGTGAGTGAGTGAGTAGTTCAAAAACTAAAATTTGTATCCTAGAGTTTCTAATATAATAAACTAATAAAATCTCGAGTCTTAAATTGGTGAGGTTGCAAATTCTAAAATTAATTTTAAAATAACATTGTTGTGTGATTTTATAAAACAGTCCTTATTCAAACTTAAAACCCTAACAAAATAAGAAAATACTAACTAACATTATAATTAGAAAACTAACAGTTGTTAACTTTTTACCTATTCAATTTTCTGACTTAAATACCTATTTAAAATTTAAAATATACTTATAAAACAACAAAAAAAGCATTAATAATTATTTACAGCTTATAAATTTTCAAAATATTTTAAATAATAATTTTAGTAGAGATCTTCCTATATTATTAAGTTTCTAATTTACAAAAATGAACAAGCCCGATTTTATTTTAAAAGATCCTACTAATTCACAATTAATTGGTATCTGGCTCAGTATATTATCACTATATGCTTGTAAGTTGTAATCAATTACCCGTCTATAGTTTACTGTATTACATGAAATTAAATTGTATGTGATATTTTATAATTATATACAAAACTTTCAGAGCATTAAGTTCTTTAATAAAAAAAACTTCGTCACAATTCACATAATAAAGTATATAATACTAGTATACCTATGACTAATAAAAACATTGTAAAACCAATACATTCCTCACTAATGTAGTACGGTCTTAGCCTCTTTGATCCGTAAAACCAAATACACACCTTAAAAATACCCATAACAATTCTTTTTATAAATTACTTGGATGTGTTTTTGCTACCTTTATCTATACCTATAAGGCTAACCTATTACATAACATACATATTATTTTTGTATAAAATTAAAAGAAAATGTTTCTTATTTACGTTTGAATAAAATTAATTTTATATGTATACATTCTACATCATAATATTATATCATATTTTTTATATGGGTATAATCATTCCAAATTTAAAATAGGTACTTAAAATACAATTACTTACCTATTATTTTTACCATACTATACTATATTAAGACATAAAACCATTATCTTTTTTGCTTTTATACTTAATATGAATCCATGCATAGGTACTTATAATCGGAGTATAACCGGTATACATTATGTTATGTATGTTATAAAATATTATTTACCTGATATTAATAGTAATAATACAATTATTCATCTGTAAATATTTTACATAATAAAAAATTGATTTTTCAATGAAGTGTGTTTTTTTAATTTTTGTACATTAGAAATTTAATTCTTGCTGAATAATTTTAGACAGCCACTCTAGCCTATTTGAATTATTATCATCGTGGTTGTGTTTAACTTGATGGTCTAGAATCTAGTTAACACTTCCGTTAGTTACTACAAAAGCCGAGCAAATTGTATTCATTAAACGCCATTTTGTACGACCATCAATGTATTGGTTAAAGTACCTATAGTTAAGAAAAAATATCGTAACTGAGAAACGGTACGTCTTTAATATTTATTGGTACCTATATGTAATTCTAAACATAATACTACTCGACTGGTTTCTACCAAAATTACTTGAAGCCCGTTTTAGAGGGGGCGGAGGGGCTAATTTTAAGAAGAATTCTCGTAGAAAATGTTGTAAGAAATTAATATGATCCGGCCAAGTTATACTGTTAAAGGTATCTATATGTTGTTAGCTAGGTACTCAGTTTGCTTAATATATAAACAATAGATATTGAATGTAAATTATGAAATAAACCATGAAATAATCATTTTTATTTGTGTGTAGATAATAGTGGTTTGGAGATAAATATTATGGAGAACTTTAGATGGTTGCAAACGTTTTAAATTATTAAAACACCGTTTCCTACAACCCACGGGATGTAGGAGTGAAGGTAATATAGTATTATTAATAATAACCTCAGAAATATGCACTATAAAATATTCATTTATGCTCTTACTTTGTAGGAATATACCTTATAAAATAAAAAAAAGCAAATATAAATTGATTAAATAAAAGTCTTTTATTTTCATTATTTTTATATATTTAGATAAAATTATATTAGATTTATATGATTTATTTTTTGTGGTTAAATCAATATATTTCAATTTCAATCTGGAAAATTGATATTAAAAATATTTTTATAAAAATTATGTGACTAAACGAAAATAACATTAGCTATTTGGTAAATACCAAAAGCATTCGCGTTGCATTGTACCACGAATGATTGAATGAATGGCTTTGAAACTTTTTTCTCTATTCACTTAGACCTTACATTATAAACAGAACAAAACTAAGCCACCTGTAGAAAAAATTCCTTTATATTCGATACCAAATTTGTTTAGCCTACAAAACGTAGATGCAAAAGATTTTTGGAATTTTAAATATAAATAAATTAAATCGAATGAAAATTATGCGTACTCGAATCACGACAAACACGTTGAAACAAGTACAGCTAATGTATGATTCACGAAAACCTACTCAATAACAGATTACTACTTGTCCCGATAGGTCTCAGATAAGATAAGAAAACAACTTCGTCAAATTACATGGACTATAAATATAACTATAAAAACATAATTTAATTAAAATAAACAAAATGTTACACATTATGAATTTAAAATTCGTATAATAAATGCAATAAAAAGTCATATAATATATAAATATGCAGTATACCTACGTCATGACAAAAAATTACAAAATATGCAAAAATATGCAAAATAAAACTTACAATTTCGGATCTATTGGCTATAATTCAAACTTGAAGAAGTTGTAGCTTACCTAGCTATTGTTTGGACTGTTTAGAAAAAACATTCAAATTCATATAAATCTAGGTCCAAGTTATTAGTTAGTCAAACATTGTCCCGCGGTACACTTTAATAGCGGCCGGAACAATGTTAAATCGACACATCCAGTTTAAAATCAGTGCAAACTATTTGAATCCCATTCCTAAACGATGAAATAAATAATACAGTTATACTAATATTGAATGATGGTATAACCATTTTGTCCACGATTAGGATAAGTAAAATGTATTACTTGAGTCCCGTAGATTTTTAGATTCCGAGCGGTGCGATAAATGTATTGATTTTACAATGTGTCATTTTTTTGTGTGTCTGTGTACGTGATAAATGATAAGTAGTCGAAATAATGCTTCAATTTCCAACTTAAGTATCTTTTCTGGTTGCAAAGTGAATCAGTCGGTGTATTTTGGAGGTTAAAAGTTAGGAAACAAAAAAAATAAAATAAAAACAGGAATGTTAACACAAGATCGGTTTTTGACATAATCAATTTTGGTTTTTGATTAACTCTAAAAGAAATATAGATACACGGAATTTTCACTGAATGTTTACATTCCCTAACCTAAACACTATTCAAAATGATTTGACACATGTTGAGCTATATATAGGGATATGCAATTTTGGATTTCTATTAGTTTTTTTTTAATAAATGTCGATAAAAAAATGTTTGCACGGTCAAAAAACTGGAAAATGTAGTACAAGGTTCCTCATAATAAGTTTAAGTTAATGGAAATAAAACAAAAAAGTTGAGCGTAAATCCACAATATTTTTTATGAGAGGCGGAAATTAAAAATTTAATAAAATATTCTTCAAAATCACGAAAATTTACAAATTATTTTGAGTTGGAAATTCATAAGAAAATTTCGTTCTGTATTTAAGATTTGAAAATTGAAAATTACAAAATTCCTAACAAGTTTGTCTACCACCAAACAAAAAAAAATGTATTTCGGAAATTCAATTTATTTAAAATTGTATTATTTTTAATTGTATTGTTTGAAGTTGAAATTTTTACAACATTGGATATTCATTTGATTTCTCATGAAACGATTTTCTTATTTTTTAGTAATTTAAAAACAAATGATTATAGATACCTGAAATTTATACTAAATGTTTATTTTATCATTTTCTATACTTGATAAAATGTTTATACAATTTTGACTCGTTTTGAGCTGTTTACAGACATTTTCAATTTTATTTTGTTTTTATTTCGATAAATATTATTATAATATATTATTCAATGGATTACAAAGCTCGACAATTTAATACAAGACCCCCCACAAATTGATACAAAATATAGCATTTAAAAATATTAAAAATACATTGGTGTAATTTTTTTCTATAGAAAATGATATAATACATATAAGTTTTACATATAAAAATACATTACAAATTACATTACATTATAAATGTCCAAAGTGATTAATTTAAGAGGGTACACTAATTATCTCGAAAAGTATAAACTTTTTTTGAACTTTTAGATTTATGCTTTTCTAAAACCATATAATATTTTAATTTTTTTCACCCTTATGTTTATTGGTGAAAGCACTATAAACTTTTGATTTTCAAATGGGAACATGTGATTAAAAGGTCATAAATTAATAAAGCCATTTTATTTATGAATATTGGCATTACAATTTTTATTTTTCATTATTTCGTTTGCGAGATACAGCTCCTCAAAGTTTGGTGGTTTAAAGAGATATTGATTATACTATGTATTCATTTGTAAAGACCAGGAGCTATAAGTGATAAATTCTATACCATTCTATGGTTCAACCCAAGGTAAAAATTAATACCTAAGTGATAACTTTTGTATTTTGAACCCAAATCATATATTAGACTATCGACTAATTAGACATACCGAATGAAGACGATAATACGATAATTGTAACACTACCGACTATAACACCTGAAAACACTGAACACTGTTTTTTTTAATTCCCCCATTCAAAATTCCTGAGCACGTCTCTGGTCTGACAGTCCATCTTAGCTCAGAATAGTTATTCGTATAATATGCACAATGATGTAATATCATTGAATTCAAATTTAACATTTATATATCATTACTAAAGAAGACTCATAATGTAGGTAAAGCAGAGCGTTACCCACTTTTTTATTTTTTATATATAGCCAATAAAAAAGAAATCATGTCATAAAACTATAACCAAAGAAAACAAAATTTGTAAAAAAAATGCAGAGGTCAGAAACTAAACAAAATATATCAGTAACAACATATATTACACACATTCATCAAATTTATAAAAATATTCCAAATTATTAATTAATGTAAAATAAACTTTTCAACCATATATGTATATTTTTTTCTTACATAGATTCTTAATAGTCTGTAAAAACTAGAGAGAAAGTGTATTTTAAAAGTTTTCCGGGACTCGGACACTTCAGTTTAAAAACATGGACTTAATTAGTCTTATAATTTAAATCTTACAGAGACTCAGTTCGTTCTAAAAGGATTTATTACGAAGCGGTTAATACATAGTGTTTGATTGATTTATGAACCAAATCTTGGGTAAAATTCATAATGCGATGTAATTTACTAGATAAACTATTTTCTTTTAGAGTAAAGTATGAAATTTCGATTTTGGTATGACAGTGATAAAGATGAACTACCACTTTACAGACGTCCAATGATGGTTATTATTAGAAAACCTTGAATAAGCTTGTTACACACGGAGTGGTTTAACCACTCGTGGTCACGGTTTTTATCCGCAGTGGATAACCACCCACAATTTAATATAGATAATTTAAATGGCATATTCAAACAGCCGAGTACGCCAGCTATAATATTAAACTATGAGTTTCAAATAAACCTGCTCTGACGTAGCGGTTTAACCGCAAGATTCCGCTAGCGGATACTAAATTGCCATTTATGAAATCACCCTTGATATGCAGGAACTTATTAATGGTTCAGGCAAGTAGCCAAATATTCTTTAGTGGTTGGGTGTTTTCATTTTATATTTAAATACAACTTGTGGAAGGCCGGAGTTTGGCTTCAAACACTTTTAGTTACAAGCATAAATTGTATTAATAATACCCCGATGGAGGAAGGATTAGAAATTGCATATAATATATGTATATATATATACATCGCAAAGCTGAAGAACATATTGTTTCTATTTAACATTAATGTTTAGGTGGAATGTGGAAACCAAACTCCTTCCAGATGTATAAAAAAAATTGTCAACCCTCTCCCTAAAATTATTTTATTTTATCTAGAAAATTAGTTTCTATACCTAGCTAGATTGAAAAAAAAAATTTTAATAACGGGTACCTATATGTATAATTTACCTGTAAAATCTTTGAAAAATATAGTGATTAAATGTTAATATAAATATTATATTACCATATTTATTATTTTGGCTCCCGTATCAATATAATTATCTATGAGTGTGCCTATACCTATATTGAATAAAATCAACGTTACCACATGAAACACTCAAAATCACATAAATTATTTGTTTGATATATTATATGTAAGTTTTCAGTTGCCACAAAGTTAGTACCTATCTTCCTACTTAAATCAGTCTAGATTTAGCTACCTCTTGCCCATTAATAATGACAATTTGTTCAATTGAATGAGGGTTTTAAGAATAATAATCAATTAGATTTCTTTTTTCATTTTATATTTTATTTAAATACTTTTAATTCAATATTTGTTTCCAAGGTTGTTCAAAGATTTTCTTGAACTCATAGAAATGGTTGAGAAAATTTGCAAAAATAGTTGTTAATATACCATTTTATAGTTTCCAATCAATAAGGGCACATTTAACTTCTTGAGAATCTCCTACAAACCAAAAAAGTTTTAACAGAAGGAAGTAAAATTTTAAAAAAAACATTATCATAAAACCAATTTACATAATTATTAATTAAGTAACCTTCACTCAGAACCGTATGTAATAAAAAACTCAAAAAAGGAACACAAAATGTATCTATACAACAGCAATACCTACTGTTTATTATTTTATATTATACCTACCTAGAGCTTGCTAAATCGTAAAAAATCATGCGAATGTATGTAAATTGTTATAATATAATGCCAAGTACAAAACCACCATTGCCACAATTTACTATAAATATATTTACTTATACAGGGCTATATATGATAATAGTTATCTACATATACATTATAGGTATTATATATTTATTATTTATTCATTAAAATAAAGTGATATTTCATTTTGTTTTGAAAAAAAAATGTATTATAATTATTATATAAGTTTATATTAATTTATTATTTTATTGCCCATTATAAAGTCATTAATCCAAATCTATATCTATATAGTCTAGTGGTTAGTTTGCAAAAGATTAAAGCTAGAAAGTAATTCATCGCCTTGGTATATTTTTATCATTGTACATTTGCACAGAAGCTAATTAATACTTCCAAATTTCTAAATTCAAATGATTTATAATTATGTAACTTATGTCTTGTTTTTTAAAGCAATAGATTTGCCAAGTACCTAAGTTCTTCGAATTTTATCAATAATATTTTTGGCTCTATAATTTATGGTGCATCTGCTGTATACAAATGTGATATGTATATATAATATACAATTAAGGTTCCAAACAGTGTGTTTATAATAATATATTAATATGCAATATGAGATTACACATGCGTATGAGCTATGAGGTTGTGTTTCTAGTAAATTATAATACATTATTCATTAGCTACTTCATTAGTATGTGTGCACACCTAGGTATATCAACTATATTATCATAACCTATAGTTTCCGCACGAACGCAAGCACATTTTATGAGTTTTGAAAACAGATTTGAATTTGTCAACAATTTTACAATACATTCACGTTTACCTTTTATAAATTATTTTCTTTAGGTAATACTTAAATACAATTTTAAGGAAAAATATTTATTATTTTCTGGCATTGCCTTTGCTATTTTAAAAAAAAAGGAAAAAAAGAATACAAAAAGAAAAATTCCAACTACCATCGTTTTTAGTATATACAACTAAACATGTTGAAAAAAAAAATTACCAAAACAAAATACATTAAGAAAGAAATATTTACAATTTTATGATATTTTATGGCTATTTTATATACTATAGTATAATTTAGTATCCAGGGTGCTTTTAAAGCATACTCATCCTATTTTTATGCTTGAATATATTAAAATTCAAATTTTTGGAATTTTTGAATATACTTGAAGATCGTTTTTTGAATCATTAAAATTGTTTGAACCACTTAAGAATGATCCTGTAACAATACAAGATTCAGTTTTTCAAATAGAAACCTCCCTTTTTCATTTTTAATTATTAAACAGATATTTTTTTGAGAATTTTGATGTATCGAAATCAAAATTCAAGCTAGTAGTTTTTGAGTTATGTAACTTTGTGTTTTAAACATGTATAAACTGGTAAAAAAGGACACAGGATGCTATATAATCTAAAGGACAAATAACAAACATTTTTGAGGCAAGTTTAAAATATGTAGATTATTTATAAAATATTAAAACATTTCATTTTGTTTTAATGAAATATTGAAATTACGTAAAAAAAACTCAAATAGATACCAAGTTACAACAAACATTCAAACAAAATTGTACAATATTAGATCACTTTAAATTCTACAGTTAATTTATATTTTAGGGCAATAGATGCTGTAGCATCCCAGCATCTCAGCCAGTCCGCGCCTAGTTTTAAGGATAATATGTCTATGGTAATGAGTTAAATAAATAGACTTAAATGATTTGAAAAAATTAACAATTACTATTGGTTTATCAATATAAATAATTTATAAAAATGCTCCAAGTATAATAAATACTAGTTATA
>PVMI01081214.1:0-13536 GCA_008528875.1 Aulacorthum solani
GCGTTCTCGAGGGCAGAGGACTTGTAGCATGTGCATAGTTGTTTTACACAGTCACAAAAATAGCATAGTACGAAGCAAATAAGTCTCATGCTTTCACACAGCTAGTTTTGAAATTTTATTTTGCATATAAATGCATATTTTAAGTTTTTTTGGTTATAGGACATATTTCTTCGATTCTATACTTTTAGATGCATATTTTCAATAATTTATCATTGTATCAATATTTTTACCGTCTAAGTTTTATTTTATTTAAATATTTAATATACAACCGAAATAATGTTGAATTTAAAATTATTTAAAATTTTGATCATATTACTATGGCTGTTGACTCCCACAAGCATGTTTTTCCTCGAAACACGTGTCGAGGATTTCCAATTAAATTTATTTTCAGGTTATTCATTTTATTTATAAACTGATATTGTTCACTGCATAAGATATTATCGATAGGGGGAAAAGTAGGTCTCAAAAATCAAAATTTATGTAAAATATATACATACAAATAATATTATTTTTTAATGCATATTTTGTACATTTTAGTGCATATTTGATGATTTTTTAGAGCTACAAATCATCTGCCCTACATTAGTATTAGTTTTACACTTTTACACAATAATGTGCTTGTGTTAAATGATTGGCGAGCCGCGAATGCAATAGGTATACCTAAAATAAACTTTGAATTCAGACAATGATATCGCTTTTATCGCTGTTGTCGGGACCGATAATTCAGGAAACTGATTTGGAATCAACCATTGTAGAAAACCTAAATAATATGTTCCCAAGCATAAATTATCAAAGTAGTAAATATGATAAAAATATTATGGCTTGTGTGTGTGTGTGTATGTGTATGTGCGGCATGTGTATAATACGTTTGTAGTGTTTATACAAACTATTAATATAATTTCCAAGTCAAAATTCTGAAATATAAAAATGTTTAAGAAAAAACCATGTTTTATGTAAAAGTTAATTTACCATCTCAGGTTCATGGGGGGGAGGGGTTCTGACCCCCAAAACCCCCCATGGACACGCCACTGATCTGGTGTACGAAGATGAAGATGTACAATTAACTTTGTACCCACCCATGATTATAGATAATTAAATTTCTATGACATAGACGGTTGACTTATAAACTAGATCAGGCGCTCAGCCAGGAGAGTGTTACAGGTGTAGTGCATCCTTAACCTCCTTGATCGTGTTATACTTATGTCTTATAATTTATAAAGGTAAGATCCACCATAAGCCGTGATGTACGATGTACCTACCCCTTACACATAATAATTGTCATGCAGACAATAAAATTATAAAATCAATTTTAATATACGATTGTAAGCACTTAAATATCTCCATGTAGTGATTTTTCACAATAATATAAATGAGTGTGGTGCGATATTCAAATTTTGGCATGCATATTCATGTGTGAGGTACCAATAATGAAAAGTCAACAAAAATAATGTCAAAAATGTTAACCTTTTTACGACGGGCCCGGCGAAACCGGTCGCTTAATCAGTCCAGGTAATTGATGTACCTATTTTTTGATTTTCCAGGGGAATGAATTCTAGGTATTGAAGTTTACAGTAATCTATACCTATATTCGTAAAAAAATTATAATAATTGTATAGTGAATAAAAAATGCTAGCATAAACATACGGTAAAAGTTTCATGTATGTATTGACGGTTATTTTTAGAGGTAGGGAGACACTATAACCAATCTGTTTTTTCAAATTTTTTTTTCTCTAAAAGTTATTTTTTACAATACCAAATCTATCAATAAAATTGATTGATTATTATACGAATTATTAATTTTAAAATGTATAAGTATATTAAAAAAATAGTATAAATAAATAAAAGTGTATTCAAATTTTAAATTATGACCAAAGGCCGTGAGGTATGCAATAATAATATCATTATTATTAACAAACTTGGAAGTTATATTATCATATAAGTCAACTTATCATGCTTGGAAGCAATATTATGTATTCGTTTCTCCACTTTTAGTCGTATCATATATTACGACCCTTCCTTATTTTTTGTCCCAGATTTAGTCGTCGTAACATGCACTCAATGTCAACTCGTTCTTTGCCATGTTCAATAAAAAATGTATAGACTATAGACACATAGACGCTTGGATGTTGTCATCCGACAACTACTTGGAATCGATTATGCCAGCCTTTTGACAAATTATTAGTTCTTTGTATTATTATTGACTATTGTTGTACTACTGTATGGTACTGGTTCCACAATTTTGGAGGGAATCTGGGTTCGGTTCCTTGTCTCTCACAAATGTAATTTATCTACATTAAATATTTAAGTTATATTTAAAATTTGAATATTATATTATTTTATTATTATAGTATTTATATATTTATTTAAAAAATATTGTATTAAATAAAATATAAGCATTCGTTTTATTATATTATAACTTAATGTATAAATTTATAAAAATTTACCTCAAAATATTTTGCAATTGGCATACAGTCATCTGGTACTTTTTCTTTAGTTATTCATCCAACGTTTCAACTACTTTTTCTAGCGGCACAAATGCTAAAGCACTGGTCATCTGTGTCGCGATCTTTATGCTACGGTTTTCTGGATTATTATACTGACTTTGTAACCATTCTGTCTGGATACGACGATAAAGGCTTTGACAAAGATGAAATAAACAAGTGTGTATTTCAAATCCAATTATCTTCTTTGTTGCATTTATTATTGATTGTTCAAAATCCGTCATCACAAATTGTGGTCTTACATTATTTATTCCAAATTTGTGTTCCTCTGAAAGTATAACTTCATATCCTTTGTAATACGCTGCTTCTTCTTTTTACTCCAGTAATACACTAATACGTACACTAAGTTCCGTCCAATAACTTGATCAGTTCCATTATTTGTCTGTGTGGTGGATCCTAGTTTGGTAAACAACTGAAAAAATATTGTTGGAACAACTTTAAATGTTCTATCGACAAACCAGTTTGGGCTATTCATTAAAAGTCTCAAATTGTCTTTTGTTGCAAAAATTATTATTCTTCTACATGTTAATTGATAATCAATATCTTCAAATGAATCGTATAATAAAAATTGTTCTCCTGTTATAAATTGTTTAAAGTTTTAAACTGAATTGGTAATGCATGCAATTCGTTCATATTTCGAGGATTTGGCGGCATATTTTTTACACGTTGTCGTGTATGGCCTTCCTTATATTTTGACGGTAAGGAAGTTCTGCTAAAATTCCAGCTGGTACTTGTTGCAATTCTGTTCTCAATATTTGTGCTGGGGTGCTTCAGGATGTTCACTAGCTTTCCTTTTATATCTGTCATAACTTTTAAGGCATTAACTTCTTCTTCATTCAGTGCGTAGTCATGCGTAGAATTTTGAGGGCCTTTATGGACTATTATATTTTTTTCCAGAATTACTAGCCCGAGCAGAGCATTCACCTTTTTTACAATTTAAATAAATTCGACCTTAGTTTTCCGAATGTTTATAATAGAGATCTGTCGATATGCAAAAGCTTTCCTCTTCCACTTTTAGACTCTCAGCGGAGCTATGAATGTATTGATGATTGATCTCACAATGATTTGTTTTATTTTTATTTTTTATGTACACTATAAGTAGTCGAAATAATACTTTGATGTTAAGCTTTAGATGCCACTTCTCTTTTGTGATGGAAATGTAAATCTAGTTGGTGCATTTGGAAGGTCAACATTTTGAATTTCCAGTAGTTTCCATAAGTGTCGGAACAAACAAAACAAAAAATTAAGACGAAACGGAAATTTTTTAAGCAAAATCGTATTTTGACAAAATTTTGATTTAGGTTTTAGATGGAACACTAAAAAAATGATCCAAGATACATGACATTTTCAGTGAATGTTCATCATAGCATTGTTGAAAAATATTTTTCAGATAAAAAAAAAAATTGACAAAAACGAATTTATCCTACTACATGTAGTCAGTGGCAGACCCAGAGTGGAATTTTGGGGGAAGGGCCCCATAAAAAATGACTTCTTAACTATATGTGTAATGTTCAAGTTCCCAAAAATATGAAAAAAATGGTTTTTAAGGAAATATTATTCATTTTATTATGGTTGGATTAGGGATCGTTTATGTTAATTAGTTACTTATAGCAATTATACTATAATATATTGTAATTATTTTGTTGTAGAATAATTGCTTAAAAGGTCAGGGGAGGGGGCCGAGGTCCCTAGGCCCCCCCTAGATCCTCCACTGGCTGTAATACTAATGCCTAATAGTAAAATAAATTACTTTAATCACAATAATATCACAAAATATACTTACTTAGTAAGACAGGCTGAAAACAATCTTCACTCAAAATCGTTTTTGGAATACATTGATTTTATATCTTTGTTTTAAATTTAACACTTTCATTACAGTGACTATATAGACACCTAATGTATAGCAGATGTACTAGTACATTCTATTAACCGTTTTTTTTTTAAATTACAAAAAAAAGGAATAAACAATTTTGTTAAAAACTGGTTTTTAGTAAAAATTTGTGTTTTTCTTTAATTTGTGTAATGTTTTTCCTGATGTTTTTATAAAATTACTGAGAATTTTCAATTTTGACTATTCAAAATACCAACTAGATTCACTTTCTCATCAGAAAAGACACTGAAGTTGAAAATCAATGCCTTACTTTGACTACTGTCAAATAGACACTAAAAATAAAATAAAATAGTACTTAAAATAGCATGTTATTTAACTAATAATGTCCAAGTATAAGAAAAAATAAATGCTCTTTATATAAGTAAACTTTTTTTATAATATTATTGTTATAACTGAATATCTTTAAAATTATAATAGTAAAATGGCAAAAAAATAAGTAACTTGTAATTTAATATTAAAATAGTATACAAAAAGAATTGAAAATGTATTATATATATTAACAACAAAATAATATGTTATTAACGTGGATAAATTTAATTTCATAATACTATGATAAAAAAACCTTGTATATTTAAGAGAAAAAAAAATCAAAAACAAAAATTAACTCAACTCATTTTTTTTTTGAATGTGACTGAACCAAATTTGTTTTTGGCTTAGGTTTTGGAGTTTTTGGACTTAGTTGGGGTCTTAGACTCAGTAATGGTGGTGTATATGGGTTCTGAAATGGATTCGATTGCATTTGTGAGCTAAAGTTTGCATAGTTTTGATTAAAATAGTTATTTAGCTCAGCAGAAGAAATATTAGGAGAATTTAAATGTGACTGAGTGTTGGCTAAAATATTTTGATATAACTGCTGAGTATACCTTTGTATTCCTTGTCGCATTGCTAAATGATCATCAATAGTCATATCCTTTGATTTATTAGATAGCGCTGCCCCTTCTCCATTAGAAGAATTTAAAACTTTTGCAATTTTAACTTTCATTTGCTTAACATTATTAGCTTTTGGCTGTGGTTTTTTTGTATCATTTTTATTATTTTTGGAATTATCATCAATTTGAACTTTTGCTTCTTTATTCAATTCAACATTGTTAGTAAATACTTTAGGGCCTGTTTTTTGCAAGTGCTTTGCCTTATGATTTTTTTTTGGTTTGTTTTTATCAACACTATTATTATCTGATGACCCAGCTGGCACTGATGTATTTGAAAATGTAGATTTATCTGATTTAACTGAAGAACCAACCATGAGCTTACTCTTCATAGATGAGTCAACATTTTTCATTTTTAAATTACATGTTTCTATGATTTTAGTTAACATTTTACAGTAATACAGAATATCATCAGAAGAAGTACCGCTTAAACTTGTGGCCAATCTGATTTCATTACAAATGAGCTCTGATAAATTAAATGACTTTGAACCGAATGATGAAAAATGGTTCTGAAACAAATAAAATACTCATAAGAAGTATCATGCAGGACCTTGCACACTGGTTGTTGAACTAATTTTGTAAAAAAATAATTGCATATAATAATATATAATAATCACACATCATGGTTATTATTTTATTAACTAATAATTCAGTACTACCATAGAATAATATGAAAAAGATTTTGGTATAAATAGCTTAAAATTAAAGTTAAACTAAATATTTTAATGTTACAAGTAATGAAGTAATTTACTCTGATTAGGATTAAATTAATTACAAACAAGAAAAAACCTTGAATAGTTTATTTATTGTTTAATATCCAATGTCTAACAACATTTTGATCTTTAACAGTAATAAAAGGTTTAAGCAAATCATTTTTTTTAATTCTAGTAAAAACTCAACTGATGAGGAATTTTATATTACATTTATTTTTAAGCCTTGAGTATTAAAATTAAGAATTTCATAAATTTTTAACTAAAATTTGCTAATTTTCATGATTTCAATTAAGTTAAAAAGCTTAAAAAATATTGTGAACACTGATTTTTAAAATTTTATAATTTCTAAAAGTACAACTTATAAGGAATTTCGTGTTAAATTTTCAAGCTTTACAAGAAGAACGGTTTTTTTATAAACATAAATAATACTTTGAAAATTTTGAAATTTATATCATGGTCTTGTAAAATGCTACATGTACTTAGTAAAGTTTCAATTTTTAAACTATTAAAAAAAAAACAAGCAATTTATTGATCATTCTTGCCGATTATTTTGAAAAATAATGCCAAATCAATACCTTTAATCTATTAATGTACAAACTAGATACAATCTACTACCAGAAACCACCTCCAAGGGTGTTATATGCATAACTAATAATATAATACTTCTAATTTATTTTATTAATAGTAAAAAGTATTATAGATGGATAATTTGTAAGGTAGGTAGAGAACAATATTTAATACAAGTCAAAATTGTTATATTTTTAAAAATACTTACTGTAATTATATCACTATTGACAATTTCTGATTGTTCAATCAACTCAATAAACTGTTCAACACCAGATCTTAGGTTGTTTTTGAATAATATTGTATAAGAACAAAGCTGAGCTAAAATTTTTGATTTATCGAGTCCGTCATATTTAGAAAGCAAATTAGTTAGGTAAGGAGTAGGATCTTCCCCATTTCTTTGTTTCTTCACTATAAGCCCTAAATCTGATCCTAATTTTAATGTGTTATTTTTTATCGGAGGTTGATTTTGTTTTGTTTCACTTGTACTAGGTTTTTGTCTTTTTGACTAAAATAATAATAAAAAAAAATTAAATAAACAATAACCTTAAATTAATACAATATCTGAATATATCCTACAATATGTTTATACAATTGAACTGAGCTTTCAATTGCTTCTAAGACAGTGGAATCGTTTGGTGCCATTTCAAAGGCTTTTTTCAAATATTGTTTTCCTAAATTAAAATCACGAACCATAATTGGAAGAGTCATTAATGTTCTAGCACAGTTCACTACCAAGTGAGGGTCTTCTGGATCCATGCTTATAATAGTTCTAAAATAATAATACAAAAAATTATATAAAATAAATTAAAAGAATTAAAAAGAAAACTCCCTTGTTAAATACTTAGAAAAATGTCGATATGCTAGATTTAAAATTTCATTTTTACTGACATCTTTCCATCAAAAAGTTAGACCAAAATGTATAAATACTTATTATATATTTTATTTTTATTATAAAGTAAATAGTAATGTCTATCTTCATTCATACTATATGCAAATGATATATTATACCCAAATGCCAAAATCATTTCAAATAAATAGAAAATTACAACAAAAAATAATTTCTTAAAAAAATGATAATTATTGAATCCTTTACTTACTTGATTTTTTGAACAATTTTTTTGTTTTCTTTTAGATTTTTATTTAAGAAGGATTTATCATTTTTATTTTTATTATTATGATAATTTCCAACTATAGTATCTCTATATAAAATCATTTTATGGTAATTGAAAAGAGCATTTTTTCCACTATATAAAACAATTGCTCGATGAATAGCATTTATTTCATCATCAGTTGGAATTGATTTACGTGACTGTAAGAATTGTCTTTGAGCTGTCAATGCAAGTGAATGAATATAAAACCAATGAGAAGTTTTAGGATCTAAATCACATGCTTTCTTTGCCAAATCACAAGCTTTTTTTAAATACATTACATTTTCACCATATTCAATTAAGACAGCTGCACGTATTGCATGTATAGTTGCTCTTGGTTTAGGATCCATATTGGAGAATGAATCAATATCATCCAATAACTAAAAAAGAAATTAAAACTGATACTTAGGAAATCATGTAAGATAAATTCACATGTTAGTCAACTAGTCTTAACAATTTTTTTTTATTTAAAATATATATAACTACAGTTCTTAATTTTGTGGATGCCTACTAATTATAAATAATAATACAGGATCACCAGCACATGGTATCTATGCATGATCACAAGAAAAATATTTTTAGGGGCTGCAAAAAAATTGAATATCTTATTTGAGAGTTATCACTTTAAAAAGGTAGAGAATCAGTAGAATATAAAATTAATATTATTTTACAATTTTAGCTTTATCAAATATTCAAATGTTTAGCAATACTTTTCTTAGGCATATTTCTTATCTATGATATGCGATAGTTATAATATATATTATAAGTAGGGATGGGCCAATAACACATTTTACTGATTATAATAATCCAAATATGCTATAGGTACAAAGCCAATAACTGATGTACATATAAAAAAAATATTTTTGCCAAGACATCTAAACCAATATTGAAATAAATACCATATCTCATAAATTACTATTTACCAATAAGTAATTACTAATTACATATTATTATTATTATTATTTCTATTTCAACACGTCTTTATGGTTCCTCTAAACATTTTAATAAAGTGCATAAAAAAATAAAATAACAAATTAAAAATTATAAATAATAATGATGACAAACAACTATACTTCTTTTAAATAAATTATTAATCAATCAATAAACATAAGGAAATTCATATTAAGTAAAAATGTATAAGCCTATTGCGCCAAATGAAATTTTGAATTAAAAATAATGTGAAAAATTGACTGGATACATAAAGAAAAATTCCAATCAACTCTTTTTGAGCTATTTACTTGCACAAGAAAATTTTGATTTTTATTAGATTTTTTAAAATTATTGTAGATAACATCTTTTTTTGCTTAGTCAAAAAACTTAAAGATTGAGTACAAGGATTTTCATAAATAGTTCTTACTGTAACCAAAAAATCTAAAAAATTTATTAACACAATTTTTTGATGATAGCAGTTGAAATTTTGTAGTGAACTGTCATGCTTTACGTAATCAGTCTTATTAATAAAAGATTGAATTCCTTATGCATTTTTGATAAAAATAACAACATAAGTAGAAATAGCTAACATTATATGCGTAAAAATAAATAAAACTCATTAATAAACGTAAGATTTGAGAAAAAAAAGAAAAAATTGTGACGCGTAGAGTTGCGCTCACGTGTAAAAAACGCAAAATTGCTAACTACCAAAGGCTATAACTTTGAAACTAAGTCTGACCGACAAAGTCTGAATGTACCATTGTTCTTACACAGTTAATATTAGTAAGTTCCAAAAAAAAAATCGAAAAATTGTATGGGGTGGTAAAGTGCATTTTGGGCCTAAAAATGTAATATTGTTAACTTTAAATTTGAATAAGATAGTAGATTAATTCATAAATATTCGATTGTCAAACTAACAACACAAAATTAGTTTCGCTGAACACAAATTTGACTAGTGTTTATGTTTATTATGGAGGTGTGGCGTCTTCTTAAATACCTCAGTTACACTGTTTTTGTGTGGAAAACATTATATACAAAGTAGTGTTTGGTTTGAATGTGTAATTTATAGGTACAAATATTTAAAATAATATACATACTAAAAATTTGAATATTATAGTGAAAATAAATAAATAATAAATAATTAAAAATAATAGTTTACCCATTTACATTCTCCAGTCAGATTAGTAGCAAATAACATATGAATAAAAGTTGCCTTCATAATATGTTGAAGACCAGTTTTAATAGATAAATAAAACTCATCAGTACCTTTATCTAAATCTTCAAGCCACGTCCCAATTTCCAATATTTTCATTTGGGCTAATTCGGACTCACCTTTATGAAATAGTTCATAAGAAATAATTATGTTACCTATAAACCTAAATAAGAAATATAAAAAAATTAATTGAATTAACTTAAAGTAATTATTTAGTTAAACATTCATTTTATACAACTGCATGACCAGATAAAGGTTGTCAGCCATTCTCTAAAGGCTACTATCATGTAACAACCGGTTAAAACACATTTATTCCAACTAAACATCATCCTCTGTCCTGTCCCTCCCCAAAAATGCATTTTTTTTTAATTGATTACCTATTAACACCCAATTTTATTAATTTTTTCAAGTATAGCATACCAATTATGGTAATAGTGATACTAGTAATAAAATAATAATAATACATTGAACCCTTCATAATATAGCAGAAACCATATTATAATTTGGTTTTTACCATATTATATAATTTATTTAGACAATCTGTTACACTAAGAACAATAATCACAACTGCTGGAAAGATATATAACTATATGAAAAAAAAAACAGATAAAGAATGATTTAAAAAAAATCCTACTGGTAGAAAGTATAACTGTTGTTAATCATTTACACTTTTTTTTATATTATTGAACGGTGATTGGGTAGACACTACCATCTTTTGAGTCCTTGTTTAAGTAACTTTTTACGGTTGCCTGTATTATTTTGAATAATATCTTAGTCAGTAGTTTTAAATATTTTAAAGTAAACATCTAATGGGTAAGTTTAAAAATTATGATTAGGTACGAAGTAAGCTGATTTTAAAAGTGGTCACTGAAATGAAAACCAATGAAGGCAATGATGTACACATTGAACATAAAGTGATAGTGTCTGATTGTTAAATGTTGAGGTAGATTGTCATAAATGATTAATTAATTAAAGTGTATTTGATTAATTTTCAATTTTAATACAAAGTATTTTTTTCAAATAATTTATTAAAACTTACCTACCTTTCTAATGTAAATTCAGATGAAGTTATATTTAAATTATATTCTCCATACTTATTCCGGATGTATAAAATTAAATTTTTATTGTTCTTTGATTTTATGTTCCACGTAAATAAGCAGTGAAGACTATTAATTTGGTTCAACGTTTTTTTTATATCAGGATCATCAGCTGCAGCAACTTCTAGTTGGTTTTCTCCAACAGAGCTAACATCACTTTTAGTGTCGTCAAAATTGTCAAATGTAGCACTATCATTTAAATATTCGACCAGTGGATGGTTATCAGCGATAGACAATAACTCAATAGCGTCAGAAACATTATCTTTTGTCACCGAACAATTATCATCATTATCTGAATTATCTTTGATCTCATCCAGTTCAGTTAGCATGTCTTCGACATCTTTATGAGTGAGTTTAATTTTTTCAGCTTCCACCGCAATTGTTTCCTTCTTGGCATCAATAACAGATTTATTAAGAAGTGATTTAAACATTGAAGCAAACATATTTATTGCTGAATGGGAAAAACCTTTTAAAAAACAATGAAAAGAGTGAGTTGAATACCCAGTAATAATTGTAACTAATATCCTATCAACGATGTACAACTATTTGATATTATAATACTCACAACTAGAAAGTGAAAAAGTGACTATTGTAATAGCAACGGGCCAATATTCGCAGTGCCAATTGAATTTTCATCCAAAATCCACCAAGTAGCAATATCGGATATCCAATGAGTTACAAGTAATAACTATTAAATTTATTGTGTATTATTTATACGTTCAGACACAAACGAAACGTTTTGCAATAAAATCAAAGAGACCGTTTCGCGGGAGGCAAGTAAACAAATAATAATGTTACAATATTAATCGGGATAATATAAACGATAAACGAACACGGCAAACCTAACAGAGTAATACCCTTTTGTAAAAATAGTCGAGTCTCAAGTTATTGAGATCTGAGTCCAATACTCGGACGATTCAAGAGATAACAGTTTACAGTACCCCCACAACGTTCAAACCCAGAGTAAACCACGGCATTATAAATAATTTATTGTTGTTATGTTATTGGGTGGTATCGCCGTGATACGATACCACTACTAAAATAATTGAACGTCGAATATCATATTATTGTCAATTATTAATAATTATTGACACTTAATTGACGATGTACCGTCCAACCGTATTCTAAAATAGTAAAATATGTGACTAATGGTGAAATATGGTAAAATTGTAGAATACTATATTAGTATTAAGTAATAATATCGTGTGCCGCGTTTTAATAAGCGTTTTATAATAATCATTAGGTGTCAACAACGACGAAAAGTATTTCAACTTGTACAATGTACATATTTTGTTACACGTTCAATAACCTACCTGTTCTAATCATATCACATTATGAATAATATTTAGCGTTAAGAAATAACACTGCAGTGGGTACCTATCTAACAACCGACCATTTTAATAATATGCCTACAAGCACGAAATACGAATAACCACGTCACGCGTTTTGTGTTCGAAAATGTATAATTACGGCCAACGGGTACGTCTAAACTAATTCTCGTGTGAGTGAAATTAAATCTGAAAAATACCAAAACTGTTCAATTTACATACCTTTTTTCTTTCCCCCCCCCGTGTTTCAACCGACGACACCGCGGAAACAGCTTTCGCATCGCTTCCATGACGCCGCCATCGTTTGTTTGACAACAAACAACAGTACGTCTGATTCACAAACAATATTATGGCAGGGCAGTCCGGACAAGCGCCCCCGACTCGCCCACCTCACAATTGTATCTATTCCCTGGTTGTGCCAGTCTTCTTGGGCCCCCCACCGGAGTCCGCCGCCCTGGTAGTATCGTTCCGGTCCTCCGGCCGGGGTTCAATTTACAAACCTATCGAGCATCTCCTGTAAACCACGACTGAATATTTGAAATTATCGACATGTTTTTTTCATCCGGTTCCATCCACCAGTCGTCCGTCGAAATGATCCGCTATAAGGCGAAGGGACAAAAATAATTTCGTAATAATAATTGATTTCACTTAAATGTTTAAATGATAATGGTTGCTCATAGCGTCATTAGTGAGTGCCGAATGCCGAATAAACACAGTTCTGCTTCTATGAATAGTATGAATTGAGTCCAGAATTAAATTATGCATTTAAAAATTTCAAAATATTAAATGAAAATATTGGGTATGTAAAGATAAAGTGACTAAACAAACTAAACTATGCAGTATATTTTATTATATTTATCATACTTCATATTATATATTTATATGTAGAGATAGCTTCTAATGTTCATGATATATTTCATACTTGATGTTCGATATCGGGTATGCCTGGCTATAATTGCCTACCTACTTGATAGACAATTACTTACAAAATAAATATTACTTTTACACCAGTAATCAATATAGGCATATATCTGCTGCTGTCGAACATTGCTGCTATGTCAACTACCTACCTATTTTCTTTTAGTAAAATTAATTTACCTAAAGATATTATGTCAGCACACCATTTATGTTTTTACTCTCTGGGCCAAATTCAACATATTTGCCTTAAACATAATCTGTAGACTGCAATCTTGTGCGGTGTTTTTAAGAGTGAAAATTGTTC
>PVMI01081283.1:3035-14072 GCA_008528875.1 Aulacorthum solani
CCAATACTTTAAAAAATAATTGGGAAAAACTATGTAATAGCCATCACTACCATATATTTATAAAAACAATATAAAAGGTTCGTATTTATAGACCTACTACATAACGTACCTATAGTTATTTTATAATTGCCTTTAAATAACGGCTTGTTGGTTATTGCATTATTGACATACAATTTTGTAAAAAAAAGGATAATTCTCTTAACATATTATTATAATATAATAAACTGTAGATAATTTTAAATTTCAATTCATTGTTAGAATGTGGTCAGTATATTTTATTGTATAGATTAAAATAAACAATACGACATAATTTGGTGTTCGTTATTAAATACTACAGACTACATTATTGATTAATTTTTATTCGTTCAATTTTGAATTTATACCTAATAGTTTGAATCAATAGCATCAAACTAATTTAAGTGAAAATAATATATTCACGATATTTTTATTTATCACTTCTCACTTTTTCATTTAAGATAATATATATTTTGGTACCATTAAAATATTATTTCGTGTCTCACGTGAAGACACATTTGACAGTTCTCAAGGTGCACTTATCAAATAAAATGTATTTATTATGATATAAAAATATACCAATTTTCATGAATAAACATGAAAATACACGTCATAAGTTTTGACAGCATAGTTTTTAAACATTTCTTTTGGGCATAACATGTATATTCGTGGTTTATTTTGCTACACGAAAATCTAGATTAAAATTATAGAAAAGCAAATAAATCATTTTTATTTTTCGTGATGTATTGCATAAAATAAGTTTGAAAATATTAGTGTCTTGACGTGATAGAATGTGTTATTTCAAAAATGTCTATTTGTAAAAGTTAACTCCATACACTCATTTACAATACAAGTAGATAAGTTATTTTTAACATGGATTCCATTTATTCAAATTGAGTCTTTCAACACGTTTTGTCAAATTCTCTTGGGTTGTTAGACATTATAAGTAAAGATTGAATATGTGTCACAATTTATCGTCTAAAACAATACTCATAAGTCATAAGTATCTCATTAGGTATTTACTTATACAGTATTGTATAATTGTTCTAAATTAATTTAATGCAATCTATAGTTTATTACCTTATATTCTGTTGTTTTAAACATTGTTTGCGTAGGGAAGCTAAAGCTAATAATATCACGAGCCTGTAATTAAAATAAATTAAACTGTGATTTGTAATACTACCCAACGACAAATGTAAACATTTGGAGACAGTCCAAAATATATATAGGATATAACTTCATCGGAATCGTTTTGATTTGTATGACGTATACAAATAATAACAATGTGTTACATAACAATTTCCAAACGACATTTTTTGTCTCTGAATAAACACGCATTACTTCTTGTACAATACTTAATTTTTTTATTTACTAATATTATATTCCTATAAGTAATAACACTACAGTTTTATAATATCATAATAAAAAAATGTTATATAGTTAATATTATAATATTATACCTAAATACTATAAAATTATAGCCTGTGAAATGTTTTAATCCCTTAATTGACATTAAACCTGCAGTGGCAACAACGCGAACTATTTTATACAATCGACACCCATATTTTCACTTATGTTTTACTCCTTCACATCGACCACCCACCAACCACATTAATTATTTTTACATACAAATAGGTATTCATGGTCGACCACCTCGGCACCTTAAAAATAGGGTGGAATGGCCAAGGCGAAATCTAATTCCATGTTTAAAGCTTATTCAATTTATTCACATGTTCGTTAACAGCCTACGTCTACGTGTTCCGGCATTGCGTTATAATATAGTAATATATTATAACATGTAATTGAACCTGCCTAGTTCAGCTATTCAAAAAAAAAAATTGCTGTAAAAAATTCTGTTGTGAGCATGTAGTAAAAAAAAACTATTACTAAATGTAGGTATTTATTTTTTTCCTCAAATTTCCAAAGTTCCAAATAATTTGTACTATTTATTTTTAATTAGTTTGTAATTCATATGCATACATTTTTGTGCTTTCATTATTGCACACAAAACTAGTGTCAGAGTTTATACAACTAAAATTGTATTTTATATATTGATTTTTTAGAAGAAATAATTTTTTTAACATTTATTTTTTAAATACACAATCTGTAAGTGTTTTTTTTTTTACAATAAACATCTATAGTATTATGTGGTGAATAATAACTACAGTGTATATATATATTAAATGAACAGACATAATCAAAAGTAGTGTCCCAGTAGTGATACTTTATCTTTTGATGTTTTATTTAAATAAATAAATGATTTGCAAAATATACAAAAACCAACAGTAAGTAGGTGTTCTATATAATTAGTAGGTACTTCTAAGTTTTAACTATATTTATTATGTATACTATTGTATATAGTATAATAATATATATATTGCATTGATAATTTAGTATTACTTATCTGTGCTTAATAAATATAACAAACAATACAATGAACTATGTACAATACCAAAAGCCCGTTGAGTCATTTAGTATTGTATGTATACTTCAATTTTGTAAAGATAATGAATATTATAATAATATCAGGTTCAATTGATCCACCTACCATAGTAGTAAAAAAGGTTGTTTCCGTAACTATAGTTTATTATGTGTAATTTGATAGAAAACAAACAGAATATAAAATAAAATATGTTTGCATGCCTGGTGTAGTAAACCTAGTACCTACTTACATTACCTATTGGCTATTTTACTTAGGTATATTGAGTTGTAATATGTACATAACGGCTTGCAGCGCAGTACTATGTACAGTATGGGCTTATAAAATAAGTAATTATCGTTGACGTTAAATGTTAATAATTATTAATTAAAGTTATTATGCAGAGAAATAAATGTAATGTATTGTTTAAAACCTGGTGGGCATTATCGATTAAAATAATTTATTTATAATTTCAACAATGTCCGTGAATAAAACGTGCAAACAATTTAATATCCCGTTGCACCACACAAACTATAAGAATCGTTTTTTTTTACCAATTTATTATTTCAAAAGAAATAAGAAATTTAAACTGCTGGGTTCAAATAATTCGTAGCACTTCTTAAATTAATGTCTAACCACCGTGTATTTTGTATTTTGTTCTCGTCGATAATGTTATCGCACAAGTCTTTGAAAACAAAACGCCTATTTTTCCCCTAAAAAAAAACCAATCTTTTATTGAACGTTTTATAATACCTCCGGATATAGGATATTGAGTGTATCGTGGTAAACGATTTAGGTTTAATAATAGACAGTTTATATGTATTATATATATAATTATACACGAACCAAAGAAATACGATAACTGTCAGGTCGGATTACTGCGGAGACCTTTGCGAATCAAAACACATATAGGTACCTACCTACTGTCGTAATTCGATACGGGTGCGTGCAGTTTGCACAGAAATTTACTGGATTTATGAATATAAAAGAAATAATATAAAGACGATTTTTTTACGCGATCGATTGGGTAAAGATACCATGGGAAATCTAAAGATAATAAGTCAAAAAGATTTTTATGCCAATGCATATTATATACGTACCTACCCATATTGTGTTTAGTCTTGTTAGTCTCGTCCATATTGTTGTGCATTATACTATTATATATATAGGTAAAGAGTGACCTATAATATTCTTCACTATTAATTGACAAATATTCAATATAATAATAATATATTAGGTACATTATGTAGAAAGTTACTATTCCGTATAAAGCTTGACGCCATACAAGTTGTGCTCAACAGTTAAACACACATCAAGATGAAAAATAACAGAGTAAAATGTTAACCTTAACTCTATAACACATGAACGCACATATTATTTTATGTTAATCCATGGTATAAATATATATATTTTAATATATACTTGAGTAAAAATATTATTTATAATATAAAACTAAGCTACACATTTAATTGAACATTTATTATTTTTTTTTTCAGGATTTTCACAACTACAAAAGAATCCAGCCTTCAGTCCCAATAGCTGCATGTCAGGTAAATTAAACATTATAATAATTCTAATTTAACTAATATGATATATAATAATTATGTAATTTTATTTTAAGAATATTTTTTATAATAGTTTTGGTACCTAATAAGCATTTTAAATGGCTGTTATGATATATAACGACGCCATCTATCATATTGAGTTTTCTATTGTTTTTAATTGTCATACGTGTACAAACCTACTTCACAATAAACTATTATACCATAATTTACGTAATTTTGTAATAAAATACAATTATTAAAACGAGTTGGTATGAACACGACGGTATGCAAGAAAATTATACAACCTAGCGATGTTACTGTCTTGAATAAAAACATAATAATGTTTAATTGTCAGTGTGCAGATAATAATTAGATTTGAATAATTTATTTTACGCCAAAACTCAAGCCTGAATGTTCGGAGAATACGTTATAACATACGATTATTCTGCAGCGTGTGATGAAATAACACGATTGTGGTGTTAACCTCTTGTCACGAGCAATAGGGAACGTTCATTGAAAAATACCGGTTTGTCTTCAATAGCTCTTCAACCGCGCTTGTCGTCTATTGAGATACCATTTCAATAGCATGTCGCTCTTTAGATTAAGATATAGGTACATAGGTATACATTATAATATACCTATATAATATGTACCTACCAATAATATATTATTAAAATTATTTAATTCGATTGTAGAACGCTGCCGTGTACTGACAAGCACGTTAATAGATAAATTCAAACAAAATGATAATAATATGATGAATGTGCACTCTTAAAAAAAATACATCTAATAAAATAAAACGCGTTTATGTGTACCTACCACTGCAACATGATGGACAACCCAAGACGTGTCGTTGTTGGCGCCACCGGACCACGTCTGATCAATAATAATAATAACAACGGTATATTAAATTCTTCTGGATTTGAATACTGCAGTGTAGGTGCCGAGTGTTTTTCGTCCTTGTACTTACACATTTTCCCACGACTTTTCTATTTTGCTTTAAATATGCCGTATTGCCCCCGCAAGTATCTATCATTATAGTTTAATCGTTTTGTTTCATTTATTTATCAAACCATCACACTGATGTTTCGATTATTTATGATACTTCAGTCTTATAATTTTAACATTTTATTAATAATTAATGATAGTAAAAAAATACATAAGTATTTAGTACATTATAGTTTAATAAATGAGGTTATTATATCATATTATTTATATCAACATGAATGTACAATACCATCAAATTGTATGAGTAATAGCAATGAAATACAGCATTTTCTAGTGCCAAATTGTCTTGCCTTAATCTTATAATTCTCTTTTAAATTATAGTAAATATTGTAGCTAAATACTTTAAAATAGCCAAGTACTTTAAAGCATTGATAGTTCTAAACTTTGTACGAATTTAATGGCTATTCTATATAATGTTCTTGATTAGACTAAATGGGGACATTATGTAAATTGATTGTTATAATACTGAACTAAAGACTCTGACTTGAGTAAATGATTTTTGGGACTGTTTAATAGAATAATATTGCAAATATTTGAAAACGATGGTGCTACCTATATACACAATAACGAAATGATATCATTCTCTTACTTTCTCAGTTATACAATTTGATTGATTTAATCATGGAAATAATGACAAAAACGTTGAAATACGTTTTCAAACACAATAACATATATATAGGTATACCGAACCGATTATAATAATTGCTCGAATACCACTCCGAATTAATAACAATCATTTGTATTCAGTATCGTTGTTGCAGCATATTTGACAGCTGCAGCAATGTTATTATTATTGTTGTAACGTAATACAATATTATAATCACGAGACTTAGATTAGAATACAAAATAATATGACACAAAAAAGGTCGAAAAGGAAGTGCTTGAAGTCGTGGAGACGTCGTCCCGGAACCGAACATGGATACACCAACGTATCATATAATATAAGGTATATATTATATACCACTATAACGTCGTTTTGGCGGTGGATGTAGGGGTGTGAATGTGTGCAGCAGAAGCGGCAACAGTAGCATGTTCTCATCGTGACGATATATTATTATTATTTGTTGTCGTCGTCGTCGTCTACTTGGTCGCAGCAGCAGCAGCAGCAGCAGCAGTAGCAGCTATTGAAGTATAGATACAGAGAATTCAGACAGCGGCGACGACGAAAGGAAAACAAAAACAAAACCTAAGGGCAACACAACATAATAATAATAATAATAATAATAAACATAACGAAATCACTCAAACAGCAGCCATATGTCACGGACGAGACGTCGTCGTCGTCGTATAATGTGAGTGTATGTGTGTGTATGTGTGTGTGAACGTACACGTAGACAGAAGGAGAAAAAGAACGTACCAGAGACTGAAATCGTGGGCGGCATTCGTCGTATGGCGCCACCGTCACCTGTTGACCTCAACATCGCATACGTATAGGTATATAATATAATATACCAGCGGTGTGGTGTCGGTGCACCTCCTTTTTCTATGTTGCGTATATACTCCACTGCCCTCCTCTCGTCGCCTATCTTGACTTCTCACCTCCCCTCGCCGCCTTTCCAATCCAGCTACTTCACGTTTTTCCATATCTCCAAACACATACGCGTCGCACGTCGCGTTATAATATTCGAGTATGTAGAAAACACACACACACGCACACACACACACGAACATCGGAATCGGTAGGTTTACACGATATTTTATACGCAGTCAGAACGTTCAACAGGAGAACGGCTCTCACGCGCGGTCACAGGATGTTCTCATGTCCGCGCTCGCGTCTCCGCGGCGGTGGTTGTACAACAATAACGCGTTCGTATCGCGTCTGCAATATGTCAATCCCGGCGCTTTCCATCTCACCGAATCACGTCGTCTATTATCGTTGTTGTTATTATTATTATCTCACTCGTATAATGCACAGACACACACACACACACACACACACACGCACACGGTCGCTTATTATATCATTATGGTCATTGTTGTTGTAATATTATTATTATAATAATTTATTACCCATATATCTATCATATTGTACCTATATGGTGGGAGCGTATAGTGACAATTAAATATATTATATTCATTCATACGTCGAGGACGCGACCTTCGTTTGGCCGGGGGATGATTATCGTTACGTGCGTGTAAACAATTATGTATGGGCACCTATTATACCGACCTACCTAAGTTATTGAATTTGCATCGTAATTACTACATATTATTATATTAATTATCATTGTGTCTAATTATTATTATTATCGTCATTATCTTACTCTCCTCCACTCGTCTTGGACAAATGATGGTTTATATGCTATATGCAATGTACATCGAACAGTATAGTGTAATAATAATATAATATAGTATTATACATTATTTTTATATTATTATGTAAATGGAAGCAGGCTTGATTTGATTACCTTTGCACTATTAATATTATATAAAAGTATAAAACTGCCCGAAGAATCGACAGTATGATGAAATTGTATACATTGATTAATATTCAACAATTATAACTTATTGCATTATAGGAACTTCGGTACTTACTATATTGTGTTATAACGTTTTACCGTGATACTAAAATTGTGTTATAAAGAATCAAATACTTTTAAAAAATTACAAAACGCATATGATGTTCAATAAACAATATCGGAATCAACATTAATCAGACATCAAGCGCAATAGTAATATATAAATAACAATACGATCATATCATTATGCTGATTGTTATTGTGTTAAGTAAATACAATTTCGTGATGCGTAATAATTTATCGTTCTATATTTGCATATCTAAATATATTTAGTTAATGATATCTAACTGTAAATAAAACAACACTATGCACGCAAATCCAGAGTAAAGCAATAATTTAATGGTTAAATTGGACAAGAAGTTGTTTAAATTATAATTATTTAGTGTTCAACAGTAAGATTTCTTTTAAATAAAATTTAGTCATCATAATAAACAAAGACAAAGTTTAAATTGAATATTGTAACAGAATAACAGATGTACCTACCTATTATATATAGGGGCTTGTTCTCAATTATTTTTAAAAGTTATGTTTCGCACAACGCAGTTTGTACCATTATTATTTAGTTGATTAATTTTAAAATAATACCCACACTAAATAAATTTACTGAAAATATATTTTATAGTTGAAAACAAACTACACAGTGATTCTTTCAACAGTAAACACTCATTATCTCAAAAGTATTAGGGTTGTTGAAAATATATATTTACTTGTTCCAAAGTCATTACAAATCGACATTTTTGAAAATAAGTTATGTTTTTACTATTTGATATCTCCATTATTATTCAAACGTTTTACTTTTCGTACAAACAAATATTTTTAATTTCATGTCCCAAAGTAGAATATGTTTATGAAATCGGTAGCTCAAAAATGTTGGTCTATACTACTCCGCTCATCTAAACTATTAATAATAATAATACTAATTAACTAATAGTTTGAAATTCGATTTTCATCTAACAAAATTCAAAGGAAATAATTTGCTTTGGAATGTACAATTAAAAATATATTCAACAAAGTAGCAAACTTTAATAAAACTCTAACCTTAAAATATAAAAATAATATATTGTTTTGGAATGACTTCAAAAAATGTAGATATTGTCTTTTTTTTAAATAATTACTAATATAAGAAAATAATTTTAGGATATAAAGAAGGGTTACCGTTAAAATAAGCATACTATTAACAAATATATATATGCTGTTGTTCTATAGTAATAAGTATAATACATTAAAATCAACCACTATAATATTTTTCTTAAAAGTGGTAACTAATAAAACTCATTTAATCTTTTATTATCCACCTAAATTAAAAACCAAACTTACTGTTCACTGAAGGTTTTAATAATTATTATTATATTAAGGATAATTAGTAGGTATACAAAAATATTACACCAGTTGTGTGAATGTATAATCTTATGATATTATGGTTTTCTACTTTTCTCCTTTTTATTTTTCAACAGTTAACTCTCATCCTAAAGCTCATTAGTGGACGTCTTATATCTACTCTCGACATAAAGCGTGTTTGTGGGCTTGATAAAATGAGGTCCTTTTTCTTTATATCCGTCCCAAACTACCATACTTGAGGTACTGACTTGAATTAACATTAAAACTATTTTGAAAACAAGGGTAGTATTTTGTTTTCGTTTTATGCGGCTTGAGAGTTCTGGAGTACTTTCATACTTTGCCACTGGCAAAAAATAAGAGCACGTGTTTCTTATTTTTTATACGTTTAGAAATATATTTTCAAAATTCAAGGGAAGTATAAATAAAAGTTATCACTTATTAAGACATGTATAATTATTGTATATTATATAACAGTACATATGATAAATATTTTCAAGCAGATATATGGATTTTATATTAATACTATAATTATCTATATAAATATATATATAAACTTCATGATAAACGATATTCGTTATTCGTTTATAAACTTATAAGCAATATTTTATACCTAATATATTTGTCTACAGGCACCTATAGGGCTACATACTATAACTATATTATAGCTAGTACTTTACTGAGCAGTAATTGAACATGAGTGGATCTAAACATTTTTTCTGAATAACAAACCATCGGATGTCGTTGGAATTTCGTAACTAGAGATTTTTGATAAAAGGAATTCATTGGTCGAGGTCTCATCTCTTGGAAAATTCGCGTTTTTGAATTGTGTTCGAAATTTTAAACAATTTAGGAAAATCTGAAATATTGATATTATTTGGCTTTACCAAGAACATAAAAAATTCGGAATATTATGTATGTTTCTATAAAGTGATACAAAAAAGTCAGTTTTTAAAATAATTTCTGTTACACGGTATTGTCTTGACACTTGATAGTCTCGATAAAGTATTAAAAAGTAAAATAAATAATTAAAAATATTATACACTTAGTAAATAATTATGTTAATATTTATATAAAGAATGTAATATTATTATAACTTTATAATAGGTTTAACAGTTTATTTATTTTTTTTATTGCCTTAATTTTTGTGTAACAGTGCAGATATGTTTTCATAAATCAATAACAAAAACTTTTTTATATTGAATAGTTATTAATTATTATTAATATTATAATATAATACTGGTACGGCCGTACAGACTCTTAATATTGTATATACCTACTCTACCCATTGTTTTTATTCTCGCTCCGCTCTGCGAAACTGACAGCCACGTGTATTGTGTAGCCATGTATAGGTACCTACCTATATTTTATACCCTACAATATTGTTAAAGATTTAAAAACACATTTTGTACTTGTATAAGTTATGAAATTTGTGACCAACGAAAAATCTCCTCCGATGCAATCATTGAAGTGCCAAGCTTACAATAAGTAATTTTAAATTTATAATTTCAATCATTATTGAACGAGAAATAATTATAAATATTATTACATAATATTATACCTATTGCAATAGTTATTGTTTAAAGGTGTTGGAGAAATTAAGTTTTATAGTGTTGTATATAGGTATATAATGGTTGTTCGCGGGTAAGTTCCGTGTAGACATTAATAATATACACATAACGTATTCGTGTGTGAGCGTGTGTGAGCGTGCATGGAGTTGAAAGGTAGGCCATATTGGGGTGGGGGGCCGGCTTCACGAGTGGTTCCTTTGAAGCGGTTTAATTGGCAGCCATTACTGCGGTTGTGCACACTGTTCGCGAACCTTGCAGCTCATCGTTCATTCGGCAGTGGGCTGTGGGCATTCGTTAAAACACTACCTGCGTTAAAATAATATTATAATACGATAATGATGGATATACGCGACGTGTAGGTAATAGGTACCTATGCGTTCCGACGTCCTTTGTTTACATCGAGTTTTTAATAATTTATTCCAAACGTGAATCACCTACGCATCGTGCCGACATTTTCACAACCTGAAAAAAGTTCGTTTTCTGCAACATTGAATAGAAAGCTTCGTTATAACATGCACAATACTTTTGTAAAATATCTTCTACGTTCGAAGCTCTCTCAAATTCTACAGCTTATAGTTTTTCAGAGTGCAAGTGAAAATCACAATTTTATTTTAAATTAAAAAAAA
>PVMI01081291.1:0-14219 GCA_008528875.1 Aulacorthum solani
AGGAGCCAGAAATGCAAGGAAAAACTCTAACAGTGAAATACCTTCCATTTCATAACAATGAAAATAACCTACAAACGTGTAAGTGAGCACAAAAATATAAATTAATACTGCAATGATAAAACACAGAATAGCACTAGACCATGTAAAACAAATTAAGAGAAATAAAACACTCTATTGAACCCTGGCCAAAATACATGAATTTAAATCGAAAAAAAAATGTAGTTCTCAACTGACAAAAAATTGGACCCATTAAATTATCATAATATGAACACCTTATGTAAAATACGGAACCCTCCTCTTAGTGCACCAAACACATCATAGTCAAAAATGTTACCGACACTATTACACTATCCAAACCTAACCAGACACATAATTTGCTATCTTAAGAAATGTTGATGAATAATTCAATATAATGAAAGCACAGCGTAAATATTTATGTTAAGCTAATAACCACTTAAGCTGATGGTATATACATTAAAAAATTTTAATTTAAAAAAGTATTTTATTATTCTTTGCAATAATTTAAGTGCCTATATTATAGTGCAATATTATACTTTGCATGTACTTCAATGTTCTTAAATGTATAATTTGGTATATACGCTTCTAATAGTTATTACTCAAAATTAAATAATATGTAACATATTTTACAATACAATGTAATATCTTATATTTTATTTCTCAGCGTAATCAATTCATTACTTTTTCATATGAAATAATTACAATTTTTAAAAACTTTTTGGACTTATAGCTTGGACATTTAAATAAATATTATATACTTTGGAATGTGTAGATAATTTGCAACTATAGATATAGCAGGTGTTCATACTTTGAATTTGAATTGAATTGATTTATAAACCAATTTTAAACCTGACGAGTAAGTTTTCGGGTATTGTATTTGAAGCCATAATCAGATTTATATTAATAATCATCAGAGCGTGAAATTTTTTGTAATGGAGTTGTGCAAGAGCTTTGGTTGACTTCGTTTTTTTAGACATTCTTGTAAAAATGTTGTATTCATTCGTAATCTAACAAGAAGCAGCTGTTTTGAAAACGACATACAGATCGATTAAGTTTGAAAATCAAATTATTTTTCTAGTTGATAATGTAACTATTATAGACTTGAATCACATTAATATTTCAAAAATGTTCTTATACTTTTCATTAAATTTAAAAATTAGATAGGAATAACACAAATTAGTGGAATGAACTCAGTATGCAACTCTCATACAGAGAAAAGGTAAACACGTGAAAATGATTGATGTCTTCAAAAGAATAGATTATTGAGACTAGTGAAAATACTACAAATCTCTTTGTTGAAATCGTCTATAGGTTCACTTTAAAACCACACGAATAGAGTTATTTCACCCCGAATTTCCTGTGCTTATCTGTGTAGTACGGATATATATCATTTTAAGATGTTTTTATACTTTAAATACATTATGACATTACCTAAGGCAAGTCTCATGTATGAAAATGTTTCACTATTAACAACACCATATAGTGTACTTTTGCTCTCTAGGTATCCAAACAAAATGTATTACACACATTATTATAGAATGACTAAAATATATTGTTTGGCATGGTTGCGATATAAATTTAAAACATTTAAATATTATATATTTTTACTTTTTTAGTACTTCAATTTTCACTAAGTGCCTATTTTTTATTTTTTTATTTGATCTATAGTTAATTTTTATGACACATTTAAAATGTTTCAAAAAAAAAGCTTCAAATGAAAAGTAATTACAGACTATAGTTATATATTTTTAAAATATACAGTTTCCGAGTATTCCTTCTTCACATACATAAGTATGTCGATGTTTAATTAAACCTAACATTTAAAATCCAGGCTCTTGCCATAATACAAATTAAATACTACTCAAAATTTTATAGGTAGGTATAATACTATAATCTTTTGAGGTGCCGTTAGTGTACAGCCTTCTTCACAAATTATTCATGTGAAACTTTAATTATTTACTACGTACCAAATTCACCTATTATTTTGGTTCAGTAATTAACAGATTGTAAATATCTTTGTAAAAAAAAAAATTGTGTCAGACGCAAGCGTAGGTATATAATATAATATTATTTTATATGATACATGTAATTTCATAGTTTGACAGTTGCAAAACCAAAAAATCATCCACTTACTTTAAAACGCCGACGGCTCCACGCTCTTCAACAGCTAAAAAATCAATTAATAAAATGCTGGGTAAACATAAACCTGACTTACAAAACGTATCGACCTCGGGATGGTACTTAATAATAATAATAATAATAACAATACATTAACAGTAGTATACTTGTGCATCGCGATGTCGTACCTAAAAAGCGTGTGCGGAAGGTTAACTTGAATTAAAAGTGTACACACATAGAACGGTAATGGACCATAAACAATATCCCGATGACGATGATACGTCGGGGCTGTGTGGTGGTTAGGTATATAGTTATCGGAGGGCAAGGGGTAGAGAAATTCCGCTTGTGTAAAATAAAGCGCTTGGGCGTGATTATTATTCTCGTGCCCTTATTTACGACGAACCCGAATGGTTCCTATATTATGCTAACTATATTATATACGGTGCGTGTGGTAAGGCGATATACGTATATATATATATATTCAATAATATTATGGCATTTAGTTGGATCGCGTATTATGGTCGTGTGGCTAGAAAACACAAATGTTCACTCACGCACTCGTCATGTTATATTATTTGATTCGACGAAATTCACGGGCACACGTGGGCGTGACGGCGTCATAATGGTTAGGTTATACTGCTTCAGCGTGCCTCGTTAGTGCCGTTTTAACAGGGGTGCAGTTAACCCCGGAGGCAGATTTTTTGGTGTGCTGACATTTTTTAGGTTTATTTTTCTAGTAGTGCTTTCCTATGTTTTACAAAATTACTAGAAAACAGGATTCCTTGAAGAAAAAGAAATATATTTATTTACTATTAAATATTTGTATGTAATACACGTATATAAGCGCGCCCGCAGGATAAAATCCCGCCCGGGGGCAAGATAAAAATTGCTTATAATCTAATATTAGTTAAAGTGATATTGATATTAAAGTTCGTGCAGCTAAAAACTCCCAGAGGGAATGCCCCCACTTTAATTTGTGTAAACATATTAATTGTTTTAATTTTCAATTACTATAATGACTGCATAAATGTATGTTTTGTAGAAGAGAGGGTTTATTATACTAGGTAATCGATTTTTCGGCAGGTGAGTCATATTATTATAAGTTGGTGCCTGTTGGGGTCATACATTTTTGGTGAGTCAAAGTTGTTAGCATCACAGTATTGCTTAAACGCCGTGTGCGCCTACTGAGTAAGAACTAAGTACTCACTGATTAAAAATAATTAAATTGTTTTAAATACATCAATTAAGGCATCGCTGTGCAATTAAGTTTAGGTGTAAAGTATCCGAGAATAATGATGGTAGTTTTTCTCAACTAGACTCGACGTTTCTTTCCCGAATTCCCCGAATCATTGTATACGATCTCGATAATTTAATTGTATGTATAGTTTTAAATTGAACACGAGCAATATAGTAGACAATTGGATAGTATTTTCAGTAACTTTTAATAATTCATTTTTCATACCATATGTAGGTACGTACACTGTCACGATACAAACTTATTTTTTATTCAAAAGACTACTAATCTTTTTTTACTGTCAATGATAAAACATATTATAATGTTTTTGAAAATCTCAATACATCCAAATCAAAATTTGAACGATAAGTTCTGATTCTGAGTTAGTACAACTTATATGCCAAGGATATGAAGTCCTTCAAAATTGTATTACAAAAATGTAAAATAAAGTTTAAAATTAATTAAAATTTACAAATAATAAATAAATATTAATTAGTAATGAAATTAAGTACAAGATGACTTTAATTCATTATTAACCCCTATACTTTCTAAACCTAATATCCTTAACAAAGATAAATAATTTGAAAACTACTCTATCGAATTTTGATATAGATAGAACATTTTCATAAAAGTAGTCCACTCAAAAATGTACACTAAAAAATTTGTGTGATACTTTAAACAAAAAAGTGTGTATCACCATAGGACACCCTCAAATATTATTAATAATAGGTCCTGAAGTATACTTAAAAATTCCAAAGATCAGAATTCAAATAAATTCATAATTAAAGGAAATTATAGGAGAGAGCATGATTAATGAATCATCCTGTATATGTACATTACTCGTACACGGTGTGATCAATCAAATGTTAGTATTCTTCATTGTCGTTTATTAATTATTATTAATTGTTATTATTACAACAATAATAAATATTATAATGTATATTATAAAATATAAGCTTGCGTTTGGTATTGTTGGCATAGGTGTAATATTATAGAGTGATCATAAAGAGACTTAACCACTCCCAAAATTCTTTACCTTAAATTGAATTTTTAGTTGTATTCTTCAATCGATTCTCGTATTTATTATCAACATATACAATTTAACAAAGCCAATATTCTCGTTAGTGTTTATTTTGATGATAAGTAGTTCTTTTAAGTGATTCTACTAAATTGTTTCCAAATTATTTTAGCTAATTATATCATAATGCCAGTATAATCTCTATCGTTTTTTTTTTAATTTATTAAATAACTGTGATCCTAAATTCATAAATTAAATTTTTGGTTAATTTCTGAATCCGAAATATCATACGTATTATATGCTTTATACACTAATGTTCAATTAGATACGGGACTAGATGGTATTTTACCCAGTGGTTGATCCAGGGTGAGGGTAACTGTGGATCTAATAAATTTATAAGAGAGGTTACTTTTAAGACCAACAAAAATACTATTGATTTGGTGTACTCAAACAGTATGAAACTGTTATTTAACTGCTATGTTTCTTTTTTAACATACAAGACATTCAAATTTTTTTATTACACTAACCTAAAAATATTTAGTCTATAAATATGTACACATACACACACATCGTAATCGTATCACACATAATATCATAAATAAAAAAAAAACATTAAAAAAATTTATCACAGCCTACCATAGCTATATAACATTGATTAAAAATTAAAAGCCTATGTTTTTATGTATATTAATAAACGTTTATAGGTTATTAATTTTATGGAGTTTAATATTATTATTATGTGTTTTTTTAAGAAAAAATAATCCTAAGAACTCAGGCATTATTATGTATAAATAATTTATACTAAAGCTACAGTTTATTAATATTGTAGAAATAATATTATGCTGCATTTTTAATCAAAAATTTAAATTAATTTCCAATTGAATAATGAAAATAGCTGACAATGTAGGTACTCTATTATTCTAGAGGCCTAAAAAGAGGCCGATTTCATCAGGAAATATTAACTATGGGTCAGATGACCTCCTTCATCCCCCTCCCCAATAAAATCACTTTATTTTAAAGTCAAGTAATTTAGCTTTGGGTAAGCCATTGCATTACTTATTTAATTTTTTCGCTTTCTAACGGTTCCTTTCTAAGTACTTGAAAAAAATCTTATAATACTTCATCTATATTCAAAATTGGGGATAAAAGAAATGTAATGAATTATATAGATCAATATCTAAATTGTAAATTATAACATTTATATCTGAAATTGTTAAGGCAATCATCACTAAAAAAATAAACACTACTTATTGTGTACCTATTAAATATAAAAATATAAGAGTCCATTTCAACACTGTTTCTTCCATTCTATTCTTACAATTTTAGAAGATAGTTTTCTAGTTCTTATCTTACCTAAAAAATATTATGTTATTGGTTAGGACATTTAAGATGACTCAAAGGGTTAGGTCTATAATAATAATAATAATAATATAGGTGCGTCTATATGATGGCCGTCGTTTTACACGAGGGTTTTCTTGATGCATTATTGTTTCGCTGTAAACGATTGCATAAAAGTCAACGTCGTGAAGCTCAGACGAAAAAATAATAATAACAACAAAATCGAAACGGTTATATTATGCCCCGCACACACCCTGAAGCGACTCAATAATAATAATAATGATAATAATAATAATAATAGTATACCTATATACGTATATGACAGTATAATATACCCGTACAATATAAATCGAATTGGAAATAAATTCGCACGCGGCCGTTTACAGCCTCGGCGTCGATGTGAATCCATCCACACACTACGTACATAATATTATATATTATGTAATATATAAGTATTATGATACTTATATGTATTATAACGTGAAAACAGATACGCACCTATACCGCAAGTGTCGATTTTAAAAGGCAATTTCCTCAGCCACCGATATGATGATCTCACTTATCGAATTTATCATTTGGTTTTGTATACACGCAAGTTGTCTATATAATAATATATCTATTATTATACTCATGTAGTATAAATATATAATATATATATATATATATATATACGTGCATAATGTACATTTTCGTCTCCATCGATAAACGGATAAATATACCAATTTTTATTTTTTAATGTGCGTGCGTGCGTAAAACAACGGCGACAAATGCTCGCGGTTTCTCTAAATATTTTGTTTTTCGCACGGAAATGTATTAAATCGATTTAAAAACGCTCAACCGGACGCCTTTTGTGAAATCGAAGAGTGTTAATTCGGAGGATAGGTCCCCCAATAATAATTTTAATATATTGTGATACGAATCGAATACCCATAGTTTTAATCACTGTACGTCTGTAACGATTAGAATACAAAATTCCACCAAAATTTCCTTGTTGTTTTAGTTTCTAAAACAAAAATAATAAAACTCTAAAATGGTAAATAAAAACCGATCGAGAGAAGTACGATTGAAGTTTTATTAAGAAAATGATTTTTTAGTATTTTTTTTAATTTGTGTTGAAAAGTAAATTAATATCTTTAAAATACATTACTTGATTTTAAGTACCAATAAACATATAACAATCTTCGAAATGTACGTATAAAATGTTCTACGAATCAATAATAGACAGTGTTCTAATAACCGACTAACAAATTAGTAATTTGAGATTAATTTTATTATTATTTTGTTAATAAACATTAAATTACTATCTAAAAATTGACACCTGACAAGCCACTTAACTTGATTTTATTGTTTGCAATTAATTTAACAGTACAATTTGTTTTATAGAACCAAAGCTTTGCTCTAAATCTAATTAATTATATTAATATTGTTTCAATTTTCTAAATCTAAGAAAAAATGTATTATACCTACCTACCTACCTATCAGAATTTTAAAAATATTAACTCAATTAAATATTTTATGAATAAATCAATCTTTCTTAATTATTTTTATAAAAATTTGTTTTAATTTTTATGTTGTTATGAATATTTTCTTTTGCATTAGTGTATTAAAAATATTTCTAGTTGACACTTATTTAATACATACTTTCTATAGGTACATTAAATAATATGCTGTAGTGAACAATGTATATTATTAACTAAATTATCTTTAAGTATTGGTGAATAATATATTACAGTAAACTTAATTAGAAGTAATTTAAATTACCTATAATATCTACTATAATTTTTTATGTACTTGATGATATTATTTAATCAGTATAAATGTATAAATAATTTATAGTTTTTAATAGTTTTGATATACGCCCTTAAATCTAACATGTGCATAATACATTTTAAGTTCCGTTCATTCCGATTCGATTCAGAATAATAAAATATAAGCAAAGGACTTAACGTATAAATCAATATTTATAATGTTTATACTCGCCAATAAGAATATTATCCAAATACATTTTGAACATTTACTTATGATTTAACGTTACTTTGAAGTTTGAAGCATTAAACGTTCACAAAGCTTGCGGTACATAAGGAATTATATTTTATAAGTCGTATCTGTCTGCAGTTGCTAGAATTAACATCGTAACTCGTATAATTAATGTTACGAATTCAAAATCAAAAGGATTCGAACACGTCATTGGCTTATGTTTGATATTATCAGATACACGCATAACCCCTATTTGTATGACAAAATGGTACCTACCTATCAGTTTTTGCGAAATATATATTGTATATAATCTGTTATCGAATGAAGGCCATCTGTTGCTTACGTCCCTGTGGACTTTAGACCACAGCGGGTTTCGGTGGGTGTGTGCACAATTCAACGATGCCGTCCTAACCGGGTATAGTTATTAGTTTCAAACACACACACACACACAAACTATCAATTTCAAAAAAAAAAACGCTCTCGTCCATCGTTATAATTTACCGGCCAACTGGTGCAAACGTCGCGGTTGGTGGTAGGTATAGACACGCTATTTTATTTGTCTACCCTTCTTTACCCACCCCTCTCTGTGAGCCGTCGGCCATTCCGATTTTTCTGACAAGACTTCATACGGAGCAATGCAATTAGGATTAAAAACAATATAATGTACCACTTTAGCTGATCGTCACCGACCATCAGAGGTTTCGTATATCGTGCGAATTAGTACGAGACCCGGGCGATGTGCACACTACCGAAACGACCCGCACACCGTCACACTCGATCGCGTATTTATCCTCAGCACTTGCAGCCTTCGTGTCCAAAGCCCTCATCGGACTTTATCGATTGAGTGGTTGTGACGGAGAGAATTCGTCGGGACCAATGTTGGAAACTCTCCAGTCAGCAGATCGTCCGACGCACCTACCAGCTAGTGGTGAGACGGAAAGGAATTTGATGGTGGCGAGGGCGGAGGAAACGTGAAACGATAAACATGACGGACAAGGTATACTTATAATGCCCTCAAATGGTATTCCAGTCCTCGACGTAACCCACCGACACCCTATGATGTATTGCAATTTCGAAACACTCGACCACCAAATTGTAGTGTTCGCCTTTGGAAATACTTAAAATTAACCTATTCTGGCATCCACTACTAACTGAAACATATTATTATTTCCGCAGTTACTCTATAATAATATTATATAGTGTATAGATATTTCCCTCATGGTTATTACGCTCATATTATGATTAAAACATTCATTGGAATACCTAATATAATAGTAGACTATATTCAGTGTGAATTTTCTGCTTTACCTATAGTATTGACTGTATTTATATACAGAGGGTAACAGAAAAACCTAACAAATGAAATAGCTTTTGTTCTAATCAATATTTGAGCATTATTTTTTTTAAATAATTTATAGACTCCGAGAACTAATACTTACAGTTAATATAAAAGTTTTTATAATATTTCATTATTATAAATTTTTTTTTTTTTAAAACCAAAAATAAAAAAAATTTATTAAATTATATTTTTAGGGAATTTTATATTTTCTATCATAAATATATTTCTTACATTTTTTATTATCCATAAAATGTTCATCATTTTTGCCACACGTTTAACTAGTATCATTTATTTATTTATTTTATATCAATATTATTCATGTTTATAAAAAAAACACTAAAATGTACTGAAATAATGGATTTAAATAATGACAGGGAAAAAGTTTTGTCTTATCTATATTGCCTTGTCAGTTAAACTTTAAGCGATTACAAGTCAAGTACAACCAATAAAAAATATAATCACCAAAAATTGCGCATAACAGAGTAGACTTATGCTGAGTTGCATAAACGATTACTGAACATTAAAACATTTAATGGATCAATAGTGAGCTAATGGTCCTTTAAACATGATTTAATGTACCACAATTAGTTCATTAAGTCGTAGTGAACCATTAAACGATTAAATTTTTCAACCAACCTAGAATTAATGAACTTATAAAAATAAAATATAAATTCAACGTTTTCAAAATGATTATGTTTTTGCAAAAATGCTGTGCCGGACAATCATAACCTAAAACATTTTATAATGGCAAACATTTATGCATACTGCCTCGTCGTACATAGTATACACGTATCACTCCTAATCCAGAGCTTGACTAATGCCTTATTCAACAATCCGTTGGGTAGACTAATGGGGCTGATCAGGATTCAGGACGTGATAATTAACCAGTAAAAGAGGAACATATATATTTGAACCGTGTCTTACACGTGCACGCTTGTAGACGTGGCACTGATAAATGGCATTTGTATGGTTTGTGCCTTGGAGCGTATGTCACGGTTTTTCACTTTCAACAATATTTCTTCACGTGCGACGCGCTTAGGTGTAAAGACTTTTGATAAGCTATTTGATGATAGAATACACCGTGAATAAAACTTTCGGGTTTTTTTTTTTTTTATTTATTTGTCAAGCGTAATTCGAAATTCGTTGTTGTAGGCTAATTTAGTTTTATACAACGCATTTTTTTATCATACTGTGATAATAACAGTAATTAATATTTGTATTATTCCCGAGAAATAATATCATGCACTCGGCTGCAATCAAGTTGTTTTTTTAAATAGACTTAATAAGTACAAAATATGTACTTTTATTATACTTTTGATACCAACTTCTCAACAGAAAAAAAGTTACTCAGAATATGAAGAATAAAAGCTAAAAAATTTCAAGTGAAATAAAAAATATCGTGCCCAATCAATGGACTTACCTACTTTATTCTTTATTTTTATTATTTTTCTAAATATTGTTTTGACATTTCAATGTAATACTACATGGCATTTGAGATATTAGTTTTATAAAACTATTTGTCAGGCGAAATATAGAATCAAAATTATTATTATTATAGTTATAAAATGCAGCTTGGAAATAAATTCAAGCACACTTTTATTTTCCTTCAGTTTATTTAATTCATATTTGTTTTGAAGTTAAACGTATGTCGTTCCAGCATCAATAAATGATTACCTAATTAACATATGTTTTGTAAACTGTTATTTAAAAACCATAACATGGTCAAGATGTTTTTCCTCTACCAGAAATATCTATAAATCATAAATATGTTTTGTTAATAAGTAACAGTGACAACGAAAACCTTGCGAAAAATCGGTCAAAAACAAACACGTGGACCTGCCCAAAACATTTTTATGTTTTAAAAAAAAAATGATTCAAATTTACCATACATATTTTGTACATCATTATGGTTTTCAATGTTTTATGTGTTGGTCTAAATGTTGTTAAATCTTCAAATGTTTTGAATTATCTATTTAAAACCTTGTTTGTGTTTAAAGTTAGCATATTTTAAGAGGAAAGATAAATAAACTCTGCTCATTCAATTTAACTGATGTTTGTAGCTCCTCAACTTTATTTACGTTATGTTTGAATACGTTACATCATATCACGTTGATGTAATTTATTTGATGTATATATTAATTTAATCCATGTTTAAGACCTTAGTTTACTCCTGCATCTATTTAAAACATTAAGTTAACTAAATACTAATTATACTAAAGTTTCGTATCTTTCAAATTATAATTTCAAATTATGAAATCTATGCACAACTATAGGTAATTTATACTCTTTTGTATTACGTATTTATAAATCGTATATATTCCTTATAATTAAATATATCAAATAACAATAATTTTAATCATCTCAATCGTGTAACAGCAACTCGGTTCATTAAAAAGAAATTTAATAGTAATAGTCATTATGTTTAATAACACGATGCTCTACTTGAAACTTATTCTACTTACAAGTCTGTTGTATGTTCCATATGTATTGGGTAATACCTATTGTAATAGCTGGTATACACCAATAAACAATATAAGCTCTTGTGATTAGGGCATCGACCAAAAAAGAGCATCAAAATAGTTTTAAGATGAACTAAGTTATCATTTTATAAGATTTTGACCAATAAAAAAATATAAAAAAAAATATTTTATTAGTAAGGACTAAGGACATTTATTATGTAGATATCTAGGTGTGGACTGCAGTGCATTGTCAATATTTGAGCTTATGCGCTCATAAAAAATTAAAGAGGCTATACGCAAGTCATTTTTATTTTAAATTCCAGAAAGGAAAACTTATGAGCAAGATTTCCTGTATTCCATTTTCAAGTATTAGGTATTAAAAATTTTATAAATTTTTACCTGCAAAATAATTTTAGTGATATTAATGATTTTGTAGAATTTTAAACGATTATGAATAAAACAAACTATTACTGTTTATTTTATTAAATTATATCCATAGCGGGAGGAGGCAGACATTTTCAGTGCTTAAAGTGCGCCAGAAATCTTAATTCAGCCCTGGGCTATAGGTACGTGACTCCCACCTTACTTGTATCGAGCCATTCCTCTACTATCTATTGTTGATACTTTAGTCGACGATTTTGCTGTATATGTTGGAGTATGTACGCTATATATATGACGTTTACATTTTAAGTTTCCTGTGATTTCTGTCAGATGTCTACTATCCAGTGAACATCAATCGCACTGTATTCTGCTTTGTGGGTAGGTACAGAGACAAAATAGCATTTTCCCAGGGTGTAGCAAGCTTTTTTCGTATCGTCACGGGGGTTGGACGTGAAAATGAAAAGGAGTTTCGATAAAAGTGACGGTACTCCAATAAGTCTGCTTAATGGCTTTTTTCGGAATGGGATACCATTTGTGTTGGACACCGAATTGCTCCTGTTGAAACATTGTCACACAACGATTGAAATACTAGAAAAACACCATACACCATACACCTCATACAGCGCAGCTGACAACTGTGTTGGCCGTATATTAAATCACAAGTGGCAATTCTGAAAACAAAAATGAAACAATATCACGAGAGTTAATATCTCGAACAAAAGTCGTTGAGTACAAATATTTTCAATACATTGAATTTACAGCGGTTTTATAGTAGTACAACGTTAATTATATTAATTAATATAATAATGATATTTTATCATCTCAAAACTCTAAAGCTTAAACAATAATCACAAATAAAATGTGTGTTCAACAAAATAATTAGTAGATTAAGTATTTATAACTTTCATTTGGAAACAAATCATACATTTTAAGTTTCAAAAAACTCAGATATACTAAATGATAGACAAAACTCATTCAATATTATTAAAATGATTACTATAAGTTCCATTATTTTTTCAAAAAATTACCATTCTGTGTATGTAATTCAAAAATTGTATTGTACCTATCTACATAATAAATAATAATATAGAATTTATTTAAAATTTAAATATATGGACATCAGTTAATGTGAAATATTTTCTTAGTATACTAATAATAACTTCTTCACTCCTCTCAGAATGTAATACACAAATTAATATTATTATGCATTATCTTAATATGGTTTTTCAAAGTTCATACTACTAAAAATGTGGAAGCTATATGAATAGTAAACACGTCTTATTTATTCTAGTGGAATGGAATTTTAAAGACGCTATATTCTTAAAAATTAAATAAAAAATTATATTTTAAATTTTTATCATCATATTGTTCTCTAATAATTAAGTGTTACTTTTCACGTTTTTATTAATACAATAACAAAAGTTCAGCTTTTAAGTGGATAAGGAATATTAGTAAACTTTATTCGTGTTTTCTATGTTTATACCCATCACGTTTTTGCAGTGAATAATCGGTGGAGTTAAGTTATTTCACAAATTTATATAAATAATTGATGACCGAAAATGGTATAAGACATGAAAAAAATACATTTTTAATATTTTTAAAGTGTATTTTGAGTACTATCAGAATATTAAATAATGTATTAAATTTACAAATTACACCGGAAAATGTTAACGTGCCTAGTTAATGAGTATCTCAATATTTATCGTATACAATAATAATTACTCACAGTTGTGGGTAAATATTTAAATATTTCTAATGAGTTATTTTTTATGCCTACATCAAAATATAAAACACATATTTAGTAGATAAATACTGATGACTAGGGCTAGGATTTTAAAGGAAATGCTTCGTTTTATATATTTAAGATATAAATCTAATTTTTATACATAAATATGTTTCACGTCAATCTGATTCCAAATAAACGAATTTATTTTTGCTTTTTTGTGTAAATGCCTTTGTTTGCTTTTTTATTGCTTTTTTTAGTTATTTTAACTGTAGAATTTTTAAATGTCTGTTATGCTATAAAAATAAAAATAAATGCTTGCAAAAAGGATGGAAACAATTACCATACATTAATACTATACTGTATGGCGTTTCATCAAACGAAATTAATTATCATGGGTTTGATTTAAACGAAACCTCTTGCATTAAGTATGCACCGATCACTTCAGTCGATGTAGAGAGTTCGTTTTCTATGTATAAAAATATCCTGTCAGACAATAGGGTCAGTTTCACTTCTGAAAATCTTGCTAAATATATGGTAGTAAATTCTTTTTTTAATTTAAATTAATTTTTAAACTTTTTTTATTCACTTTTATAAAATTATAACTAATTCAT
>PVMI01081294.1:5096-33828 GCA_008528875.1 Aulacorthum solani
AAATTATTATAAATGCAATAGAGTACATTTTTTCATAATAATTAATTAGGTAAAACCAATTTATGTTATTACTGATTTTTTTTCTTATTGTATAATATTAAACTATTGTAATTTGCAGTATGAATTGCTTGCATTAAACTAAATTTTACTTTCATTACCCAGCGTAGTAGGAATATAATAAGTATACAATCATGTATATTAGGTATATTATAGCTGATCGGACGTAAAGGTATAATGGTCAAAGACGAAAAATCCCGACAGTTATGCTATGTTACCCGCGCTCACCTTTCGAACAATAGTAATTACAGGGTTAAACGGTCGTACCGTAAGCTGTATTCGTGTACACGAAGGTACACCGTGACAGTAATTATTTATGTGCAGAGCGTGCGTATTATAATATATATCTTATAGGAATGTCCCTGCGCGAGACTCGTGAATAATAATTATCCGTGTATAATCGTAGGTACGATATGTGTTATTGCAGTGTGCACCTAAGTGCATAAGCTGTGCGATGTGTATGATGACAAAAAACGTTATGTGTTGAAGAGCGTTTCAATATAACTTGTTGGGTGTACAATGTACATGTTACAAAACACATATTAGAATATTATGTATCGTGTATGTGTACTATGCAGTATGCATTCATGTAAATATTGAGCATTGTGCATGTTGCATTTTAAAATACACTCACACGTATTACATCCGTATAATTATTAATATAATTCGAACGATTCGAAACAAATTTGTTTTTATCTATATTCTATGCGTAATATATTAGATTAATAAAACATAAACACTAACTAAAAATTAAAAATGAATGAGTCGCCGATAAAAAATATTCAAATTCAAAATTATAACATATTATAATATTATAATACAAACAGTTTGCAATTAACGAAAATAGCAAACTTAAATTTATATTTATATTTATTTAAAAGGTTAAAACAATATAAATGTTAGTGTAACCTATTTGCATTTTTATCTATATATGAGGCCAATAATATTATGATTGATGCGAGTACATCAAAATTGTTAACCGATACTAATTAATAATTAGTAGTGAATCATATAAACGATGAACGTATAATAAATATATATCTGATTAAAGGGTTTACTTATTAACGCCCAATTAATCATTATTTTGATATTTATATATTTTTTTTCATTTTAAAATACTTATGCATTATTCAAACATTATACCATATTAAATTAATGAAATAAAATAAATTCATACTTACAAAATATTATACTCAAAAAATACCTTTACATATTTTATGGTTGATAATATTGTTGTATCCAACCATTTTAGCATAATAATTTTACAAACACATTATTTTGGTAGCATCTTTATGATTCATTCAAAAATTATGTAATAACTAATAACAATTATTCTGACTTGATTTTAAATCAATGCATGCGCCTATGTGCTTTTTTCGATTACTATATTATGACATACGAAATAATAAGATACTTTTGAAAATTACTTAGTACAACTAATAATATGAACTAGACTGGTATTGCTGCAGGCTTCCGTGAAACGATTTTTTTTACCCTAAATTATACATACTTTGTATTTTTGAAATGACCTATACACGTCTTATTCGGCAGTTGAAAAATCGGCAAATGAACGTGAATGCGGGTAATGCATTTTTATTTTTAGCTTTTATACTAAATTTCAAATGTTGTCTTTCATGTTGAACTATGTTGAATCATATTGGTGCGTGTTACATTTATAATACTATTAAATAAATAACCAAATGTATATAAAAAAAATATATATACAACGTTTAATATAAAAAATATTGCACCTATATAAATGTTACTAAAATATATTATTCTACAGAGTGCAGAGTTCATTCATACCTATATAATCATACTTTGAAAATAAATTGATTTTTAGGATACAACCAGACTAGGATCAATTAAAAACAATATTCTTTTCCAAATTAAAATAATATATTTTAATATTGATGACATTTTTATCGTTTGATACATGGGATATTTGATTGATCTTAAAAATTAATTAATTATAATAAGGGTTAAGTCTTAATAAGTCTTAATATTTTATGATTATTGGTAGGTATGAGTTGTGAAAAAAATGAAGTAGGTACATATTAATATATTATATTATAATATGAATGTTTAGGTACTTACGTGTCATGTATACCAAGTAAATAAATCATACACATCGCAACCAAAAGATTGCAATATGTGACACACCCCTAAGGCATATTAATAATTTTGACCTTTAAATCCTCGTAATAATTAATAATATTTCGCGAGCTCGTTTTATGCCTGAAGTTTTTTCCGTCCATCGATTATCCGTTTTTGTCGCATTCCCAAGCGTACGCATAATATACGCACGCCTTTTCATACGATCCTCTGCTACAGGACGCGGACAAATTGCCCGGTCTTTAAATATTTTTTTCTATTAATATTTTTAATTTATCAAACGAGTCTCGCGTGAATCATAATAATATTGTTTACGAGTGAAAAGTGTTGGCTATTGCCGACCGGCATCTATTCAATATTACACTCGAATTGCCGATCCCACTCGAAGCGGTTAAACTATTATATTATTATGTACTAATATTATGTATTGTGTATGAATTTATCTGAAACGTATTTTTATTTTAACGGAAATCATACCAACAATTAGGTAATATATAATATAATACATAAAATATGCAGGTTTAATTTTCCGTGCCTACTACCCTTGAGAAAAGCTGCATGCACCTAACCTATAAAGGATTCGTATTTGTGATTTTATCGGTGATATCGTAAAAACTTACTCGAATTTGGAATAATTTTAGGACCATTACTATGTCTGCTGTTAAGAATTTTTAACGTTCATTAAAGCCGCGAACTCTCTACTATATTACTTATTCCGACGCTGCTCCAGATCGTGTCTTCGAATGCAACCATATCGATCTTCACGTATCGTCCAGCAGTGCTCGTATGATATATCCGTCCAAACGATATGTTATAATATTTTTTTCACAACCGGACTAATAATACACATTTATATGCGATCTCTTTGAGTCTGTAGAATTCACAATATATAGTGTCCCAGACTGAGGCCGCAGTCGCTGCAGACTATCGTGCAATATATTATATTATTTATACCGTCCGATTGCGCGCAGTTTAGCAGTCTCTGGGACGGTTTCCAAAAATAGAGCTTTCTCATAATATACACTGCTCTTACTATTTAATTAATCGACATAAATCAATCACGATTTCTGTACAGTATATTGGCATATAATGTATATGTGCATATTACACATAATAGTTTCGGCCCAGCCTCTGCGATCCTGCGGTTAGGAGTATAATACATTTGAACCTATACACGACGNNACGACGTGTATAAATCGAGTTTAGAATTAATTTCGAGTGTCGATGTCGAATTATTATTACTAAGCTTAACACGTATATGTATGAGTCTACTTATCTTATTTTCACCTTTCTGTGACGCTTCCGCAACCGCGAAGTTTTAATTGAGGTTAATACAACTTGTTTTAAATTTCGTTTTATATATTATAAAAAGAAATATAATATGTAATATATATATTGTATTTAGTATAATCTATTATATCAAGCACAAGACTGATATTTAGCCAAATAGTCTAGCCGTCGAAAAGTAAATCACGAACACATTATTTTAACGACTCGTCCCGGTTCTGTTGTATAAGAATATGCTCAATAACCTATACGGTTTTAGAAAAAATATCGATAATTATTATGATTATTAGATACACACGACAAGTTAATTGGACGGAACTCTAATTTATCAGAGGATTGATTTAATAATTACAGTTTTAACTTTTAAAACCATTTTACGGAAATTACACACTTGCTTTTGGAGTTATAAACGTACCTACAGAATAATGGTTAATAATTAATAACTATATATTGTACGGAAAAAATACTACAGAAGGACGCAGTTTTTTTGAAAATACGTAATTTAATTTATTACGAGTTTACGAGATGTAAACCTTTCATTTTTCAAGTAATAATTTATCGCTTTTTTACAGAGATGTATTGAATGTACATTTACATCTATTCAATATTTGTTTTATAAGCTAATTGAGGAATCCATTAGCTCAATTCTTAGAAAAATAGCTCTACTTTTTTAAAAGTAAAAAAATCTTTTAATATTTAAGGTAGATTAAATAGGCACCTACCTAGTTAGTTGTTTTGTTGTATGCGTTATAGTACATCTTTAGACAGTAAAAGTATTATAAAAATCATATTGTTTAACTTACATACGTAGTCACGAAGGTTAAAGCATAATTTCTGTTAGATTTCAAATTTAGAAAATAATTATAACATGTATCAAAATCACTTTTAATAACGTAAATATCTATTTAACCATATAAAGTATGTTTCATACTTGTATGCACATACTTTGGTTCTTGAATATACTATATTAGCTATAATGAAATTGAAATCACAATGAACAATCACAATGGAATTTATCAATGTTTGCAACTTCTGATAATCATTGAGTCTATATACACCTACTAATTTTGTCGGTTTATAAGTGATAAGTCAATGAGATAATACTAATAATATTTTACTTACTAGTCATAATTAAGTACTTAATAAGGCTGTCTTAGTAGTTTAATAATTGATAATGACATAAGTCATGAATAAAAATAATAACATTATAGTGAGTGCTAATTATCTATCAATGATTTTTTTTTGTCTCCACTTCAGTATACCATTTTATAATAACATTATTAATTTTATGTATGTGTAATTTAAATGTAGCATAAACACGAGACACGTTTAAACAATAAATAGGTACTTATACTTTACGGGACTATATTATTTATGAAAACATTCTTTTTATAAATTAAAATATGAATGTAACATATAAAAAATAAAAATTGGTTTTTAAATTTTTAAATATTTTTCATATATAAAAATATAATGTAAAATCTATAAATTATATTTTTATTAGAAATGGTTGTTTTTTCTAATTTGCTTATTTTTTTCCCATACTTTAATGTACATTTGTGTAGATTTGTTGTGCTCTTTTTATGAACTAAATTTATAATTGTGTAATTATTTTTAACAAATGCTCAGACAACTTACGTTTTTTTTTATGGTAATTCGGCCTAAATCGAATGGTGACTATTCAAAAGACACGAAAGATTTATTGTGCTAATTATATGTGAGTAACAAGTGAATTCCAGAGTGGTTAAGCCGTCTGATCGGGTCAAGGCGGCGTATTTGAACAATTTTTCAAATGTCTTTATATTATTATGTCGGCAAAAAAGAAAATAAATAATAATACATAATGCGTAATCGAACGATATATATATATAGTATATACATGTGTATTATACGCATATTAATAGTCTGATAGTCACGTAAATAAGCATTTATCCACAAAGAAACGTCTTACAGAAAGCAAGCTCAAGTCATGCTACCTATACATACAAGACGCGTTGAGTGAGAATCACCTACAGGTGAATGTACCTTTTCTCACGTATGCAGTTTGTATGTAAAAACTTGGTGTCAGCGCAATATGGCCGTATGGCCTATAACAAAAACACTATATTTAAATAATGAAATGAGATTCTAATTCAACAGTCGTGGAATCATAATGCGACTATTTTGAGACGCATTATATTATGAATCTGTGACGATCTTAATCGATGTGTATAAATTCAAAAAATATAAAACATACATAAGTACATATTCAATATATATACATACGTCATACATGGTTACTTTTTAAAAAATAAATAGTGAACTTTGAAGTACTATAATATAATTACTGTTTTTTTATTATTTACCTCACCTGAAGTAATGGTGGCGTGAAATGTAGGTCTGTCTGATGGATCTACAGAAGTATTAGGCGCAAGTAGTTTCCTTATAACTCTTATAAGTATAGTACACCTACTCATGTATTATTAATTACAATATTATTCAATAAAAAATTGCGTTGTCGGTGTTCTTAAAGAAATTATTTTGCCGGAGATTAATTTATTGTTCTGTACATTTATATGTTATGAGTCATTGAGATATTTAATATCCAATTAGTTATACATATAAAGCTAAGGTTTTAGTGTATTAATTTTACAATAACGATTAAATATTATGATTCAAATTTCTATACATAGGACCCACTCGGAAAGCTTTACTTGTTATTTGATTTATGAAGTATATTTAATATACTTATTTATATAATGTAAAAATTAAAATCTTATAAATATTCGACCAATCAAACATAACATACATATGAAATATACAACTGAAATCTGGCTTTTAAGTGTACTCGTATTATTATTGGTATAAAATAAATATACATTTGTATAAAAAATATAGTGAAGTTAATTTTTTTTTAATTTCAAAAGAGTTTAAAAATAGATTATTTATATTATAATATTATATATATGAATTTCTAAACTGTAATCCCTTTAACTCGTTACTGTTCGAATAAAGGGATTAGAATGTCTGAGTTCAAACGATTCGACCCTATAATATATTGCGGGAAGAAGATGAAGAACCAAGACAGTTTAATATATAATTAACATCAATGTTTAATGACGTGTCTACCTATGCGTGGAATTGGAATTAAAAAACGTTACATTTGAAAAACATACAATAAAAAATAAAAATTGTATTCCGTGTGACCATATGGCTACAGATTTGTTAAAAGAATTATTATTTTATTTCTGTCAGTTATAACCCTATTTGAGCCTTGAAGTTCGATCAAGGAAACGGTTTACCACATTTTACTATTACATAATATGTTTTATATAATTACATTCAAATAAATATGATAACTGAATAATTAAATTAAATTAAATATTTTATATTTTCGAAAAAGGCGAAGCTCGTAAAAAATGTTTTTAGTGTATGTAAAATTAACTATTACCAGCCCTATTTTTCGCTCCCCATATTTATTGCAATTCTACATTTCCAAACCTATCAAAACAACTGGTGGGTAAAAGTATTAGTGGGTGTATCTCGATTAGCACTCACTGCCTATTAAATCCTTGCCCATGGGCATCCCTGCAGTATTATTATTTTTACATAGTTAATAATATTAATGTTTAGCGTATATAATTAATACATCACGAGTTAAATCGATAAACTTACAATTTCAGCGACCGAACAGTTGAAACAAATCAATGTTCTTTGTGTCTTGCCCCAAAAGGTCTTCTGCATGAATGGCATAATTTTTGAACCATGGGGCTGTGAATCAAACAAACAAAGTTTAGAAAAATAAATCATACTGAGAGCCGACATCTAGAGCAAGCGGCAGCTTGGAGTACGAGCCCGGGACGTTTTCTAGTTATTTTATTCTTTAAAAGCCTATTCCACCCTATGATAATATGTCATCATAACAATTTTAGTTTATGACAAATAGAGTGTTCGGGTTATAAACAGTGTTCAGTTTCAGACTGTTAAGACTTTAGAGTGCAAAGTTCTATTAACAGCGGAAATTCGTGGATAGTCGACAAATATTCACCCACAACGAGACTGTATGTATCGGTTATTATAACAGACCGATTTAATAATAATATATAATATATGTCGGCGACTAGCAGTTTATCATAGAGTTTCTGGTTGATTTATATATTTGATGGGGAGGGGGTACCGGGGCGCTGCGAACTCGTGTCGTGACAAATGATATCTATTGTTGGTCAGTTTCCCTCGTTGCGGCTTATATTATATTAAACCGAGCTTCCTATGAACATTTTTTTTCTACAGTTTTTACAAACCATCCCTAAGCCCTCCCGGGCGACGACGACGTGTTTATTGTCACGGTTTCTGGTTTGTCGGGGTCACACAAACTATTAACGCTTTTCAGCTGTTCCAATAACACATACACATATACATACACTGTTCTACAAATGAATGGAAAAATGACTAATGGGTTTCAAAAAGTGTATAACACATATATATATATATTATATAATACACATTTATATATATATTATGCATATTCGTATATACACGCAGCTCAAGACAATTTTTACTTGACCATGGAAATAAACTAAAGCGGTTTTTATTATTATTATTTTTTACTTCACTCCGTTCGTTTAATTTTAATTTTATTTTTAGTACGATTCATTCGACTTCGTTCTACGAATGCCGATTTTTCGTATATTTCTTATTATTTTACGTCCAGAATACTGTCTACGTATTAAGTTCGATGGCCGTCTAAAAACGAGATTAGTATATTGTAATATTGTTTCAAGCGATTTCGTCTCAACTATAATAAAATATAATACAGGAAATATCTATAATATAGACATATAAATTTTTGTTCATGAATAATGTCCCAACCGTACAAGGTATATATAATATTATTGTATACTCGTATACTCGTAGTTTAAGACAGTCAGAAATTCGTATTATTGGTATTTGAAACATTGAATGTCAGACGGTTAAAACTCACGAGCTGTATACTCTCTGAAGCAAATCGATCAACCCATTATTGATGCAGTTATTTATTAATGACAATAAGTTTTGGAATTGTTTTTTTCTTTAAAATTTACCGCCATCATAACGCCACTCAAATTATACCGTTCGATATAAATAGTTTAACAAAATGTTAATAAAATATTTTTAATACAGTGACTGTTTGACAAAAAATGTTAGTTTGTAAGAAAATTTCAGACAATAAATAACGAATAATTAGGTAGGTATAACTCTATCTCGCTATACGTTTTAAGTTTTATGTTAACTGTAAGGATTATAAATTTGTCATTAAAAAAATTCAAACGATATATTAATGTCAATGTTTTAGTGTTTACGGTTTCTTTTTCTTTTGACGTTATACTAAAACATTCAATTATATTATGTTATAAAATATCTTTTGGCACTTATAAGAAGTTTTCGCGAAAATAATATAAAGTTTAACATTTTTATTTTAAACTAATGAGTGCTAAACATCTATTTAGATGTTGCAGAGTAATGATTTTTTTTCGAATTAATACATAACATTTTGCAGTTAACTCTTTCGTAGTTATTTATCTAACCTATACAACTTGAGTCAGAAAATAAATATGAATTAAATTCATTTTTTTATGTCAAGAAATTTCAAAAGTACAATATGGACACATTTTTTTGTATAAAATTAATATTGGGACGTACAATAGTTAATTATTATGAGCTCAAACAACGCGCAGGTATCTTATACATAGATATTTGACTTGTTATGTAACTAGATATTGTTTCTTTATTTATCCAAATGTGCTACTGCTGAGTACTGAATATGAAAAAGTACAATAAACAACTGTACCATCATTAATTATATGTACTCAATAAAGTGATAACGAATTAATCTTAAATTAGTTTTTACATTAAAAATGACAGCAATTGTTGTTACTTTGTAATTTATGATTTTGGTATTGTAAAAATATAGGAGATCAAAAAATATTTTACTTTGATTTTCGTTCCATGCTGTGGTTTAAATAAATTGGCTTATACTAATAAATTTGAGTCTTGAATCGAATGACTGCTAAATTATGAGTATTATTAGATACATAAAAATATAATATCTATAATTCTCGATGTAATTTTACCTAAAGCTACAACCTACTAATTCGTTACAAACATAATTTCTTTAGTTACCTATGTGTTAATATTTTTCTTATAAGCTGAGTATAGAAAATTTCTGTTAAAGAGATAATTTTATAACAGCTGTGTGCTTATAAAATATTAAACTCACCAAACATTGTTTTTTTTTTATTATTAATCAAATAAAATAAAATAAATAAACGAAGTAATACGATTAGAGACAGATTAGATGACGCGTTTACTAAAGAATCTAATTTAATCGTACTAAATTAAATTGAAACATCGCCATTTGTACTTGTCGGTTAACCTTTGAGTTTTAATTGGAATATAATAAACTAATAACTAGGTATATAATATACTAAACGCGTTACTTATACCTACCGGTCATCAATACGTAAATTCATTTCATAAGCATTTATAAATACATTAATACTTACAGTGTGAAGAAAAGGATTGTTGTATATATGCAGCTAGGGGTTGTTCCAGAACATTCCCTGTGCCCAGAGACCTGCAGCAGACTTGTATATTATATGTATAGTTTGACGGCACACTCTCGACCTTTCTCCTCCTTCTTTTTATCATCTGAGCCATCGGTCTGTAATCACGTAGGTACGCATAACGAGTTTAAAATTAATGTAAAAAGAGTGAAGAAAATAAAATAATAACACGCGTATCCACCTATAGGTAGTAGATACGATGGTATTATACCGCTCGCAGTTATATGACACTGACACAAAAATTATCCTTCACTATACACGAAGGGGGAGGACCTCGTGAACACATATTATATTATATTATATACGGTTTAACCGCCCGCGACCTCACGGTTATTACCGCGGTGCGCGGTACGTACCTACCTATTAGCTACATAATATTATTATACATATTATGCCTTCCATACGCATATGACGAGTGACGACCGCGTGTTAGATAATTATATTTGATTTAATAAGATTTTCCGACCACCCATTAAGACGACGGAAGCGTTTTTATACGTACGCGATATTCAATTGGGCTGACCAGATAAAAAATATGTGTAAAGGTATATATATATATATATATATATTATACCAGCCGGCGGAGCTCAGTCGCAAGTCTCTATGCAATATCACTAATATGTACATATATATTATAGAGATGATGTAATACTGTGATACATATTGAGCCGCCTATATTAAAATATAATATAACATAGTATGTCATGCTTCCCCCCCTCCCAGATGCGTTAAAATGCAGTGAAAGTTTGAGAGACGATCGTAAAAACACCCTCTATCGTCGGGTACAGTGCAGGCCCGTTAAAATGTCGAACACAATCGAAATTAGTCATCAGGAATCGACAACACTCGAAACAAATAGGTGCGTTTTTATGGCGTCTGCAAAGACATTACCTGTATTATATATACGCTCTAGCTGGGCGATGGGTACGATTTTCTGGACGATCGCATCAGCAACGACTCATATACTGTAGGTCGTCAATCGAGAAAATTATACAGATTCTCCGGCTCATTTTTTACGACCCTAATAAAACGGTAAGGTGCATAATACGGTGGTTAATGGATATTATTATAATATGACTGAGAAGAAACACCGCGATCAGATTATTCCGAGAATATTATTTTGGTGAAATGTTTCACTTAATTTATTACGGCTGATGACCGACTGACGTCCAGTTGAACGTAACAAAAATTATTCGACAAATTTAACGCTATTGTGTTTTTTTTTGTTCAATCCTCCGTGTTGTCTCGAAACAATATTTCGTAAATACAATGATATTAGAAATGCCGACCAGTTCTACTGACTACATTTTGTCGACTTGTCTTCAACTATTAATCAATAGAATATATTTGTCGGTTAAACTTGTGACAGGTACCGGCGTATGCTGCACCACGGGCTCAATGAATATTTTTGTCGACGTGACTATTGTTTTCATATAATAATTATTTATGAATAAATAGACGGATTGTTATGATAGTGGCATAGTGGATCTATAGTATACCTATATATATAAGATATTATAATATATATACATTATATATTATCTTTTATCAATAGTATATAGAAAATGGTATAAATATACAAGGTGATTATTTTAAATGTTAAATATCTTCATTTCACAAAGAGCATTAACGTTTTTGGAAATATTTTTTTTCATAATTTGAAGGCAAAGCTTGCATTTTTGAATAATAGTATTCACTTTTACTTCATATTCCGAAGCAGAAAAATTTTCTTCTAATAATTTAAATTTATAAAAATCGAATTTCGATCGAGTATAATATAATAGTTAATAAGTTATAAGTATACTATATAAGGCTGTGGTTTTTAGTGTTTCTATATTTGTCTAGAAAAGCCGCAGAACAAAATGATTTATAATAGTGTTATATAGTTCTACGAACTATGTTTAAAAGTTTATTTTGCATAATTTTGCATATGTTTGCATACTACGTATAAATGCATACTTGGATACACCTACCTATATTAAAAAAATTAAGAACATATTTTGCAGTTTTTCGATGTACAATAGTTATATTTTCGTATGCGAACATGAACAAATAGAATGTAAACAAATAAAAAATCCAGGAAACTGTTGATATACGAGTATAAGACAATAATTTCGTTATTGAGATTGCTGTATCACGGCTGACATAAAAAAACCTCCGATAACTCATTTACATCGAGCTTCACGCGTGTATTGTGTAATAGGTACGTACACTTTAGTTGTCCGTCATAAATATTAAAGAGATAATCATGAGCACCAGCGAAATATTTTCGTTACGTATTAATATACGTTATTATTTTGCTATGTAAATAACGAATTAGAAATTAATTTTTAATTTTCAAGTGTTTATTTAATTAACTTTTTCAAAATGTCATTTTATTTATGACATTTTTTTAATTTAAAATAATAAACATTGAATAGATCGACTTTTAAAATAAAATATTTTGTGATTGTTATGTACTGCAAATCTTTAGCCCTAGTATTATAACGTATAAGTATTTAAAGTTACCCTTCGGCTCAAAAAATATTTGTCCAGTTTTTAGTTTAATTAACTTTAAATACTTATAAATAAATTATTAACTATTCTTTCAAAATACGTTTTTATAAAATATTGAAATTATTTTCAGAAAAATATTTTACAACAGAATAAGAAATTTAAATGTATATTGCCATTCAAAAAAGTAATATAACTTTAAAAAATAATAACAATAAAAAGTAGAATTTTTTCAAAAGAGTTGTTTTGTCGTGCGAGTTGTAGAATTGTGTAAAAAACAATATTCCAAAAAACGCCAATACGTTTTAAAATACTTCGAGAAAATTATCTTTAAAAGCATCGCCCTGTGGTTTTATATACTAGATATTCGTATTATACATATATACATATACACACAGAAATAGCTATGGTAGGTATACTTGCAGCATACGTTCTTATTCGTACAATAATTGTTTGTTCTTGGTATAGACAAAATAAGTATACTTCGCAGATATTTTATTCGTTCTTCATGAAACAATAAAAATAGTGGTGCCAATAAAACGTGCATTATGCGTATGGTAATTTGCTGAGCAGTAAAAATTGCAGTTAAATTTTCCCATCGTTGTTTTAGAATTTTAATTATTAATTGCATTTTGTTTACCGAGCGTAAATAATCTCATATGACTCAGAGTAAATTCAGATCTCTTTGTTCATATTTTATATTTTTTAAATATGTGCACGGGTCACTGAAGGTATACATCCATATTATATTATACTATGTTCATAAAATAGTTTTCAAAAACATTTTTAGTTAGTTTAGTATTTTTAAAAATAATGATAACACTATTTGAATGTTCCTAAAAAAATTGATAATTTTTTAATTTGTACTGATGGTTGCACAATTGAATATACCTACTTTATTGTTCATTATATTTTTCCAAGTAATTTGTATTGCTCAATTTCAATAATTCCATAGAAATTTAACAGTACAAAAACTACATTCTATCCTATCCCTATGTTACAATGACACCAAGCAAAAAATAATAAAAGAACGAAAAAAATTTCCCCCGTTATCATTAAAGATATTGTTCATAAAATGTACACTCGCTTCAGTCACATCCTATGAATTAATCTATAGCTCGTTGAATTATAATGTAAAAATTAAAACTACCACATAACTACCTAAGCACTTTACCTAAGCAGTGCCAACTTTTTTTACAAGCAGAAATGTTATTATATAATAATTGTATTCACTGAACTGAACATGATTATAATAAATATTAGAAGATATTTTTTTTAAAGCGTTATCTGTGGTATCTTCAGTTATTTGGAACTTATAAACAGAATATTTAACAACTATACATTTGATTACATTAATTAATTTAAATACAATTTTATTGTCATTGTAATGTACATAATATATGCAATAATAATACGTAAAATACGTGTTTTTAAAATGTATGCACACTTAAGGTTGTTATATTTTTCTCATAGAAAATTGGACATTCGTTAGAATATTATTTTAAGCCTTAACACCTATATACTGACATTACATTCGATAAAGTTGTATTTTATTCCAGTCATTATTACCAATATACGACTATTATTATTGACGGGGCAGTATTAATAGCCTCTTTAGGACCAATTTACGTGTAGCCATAAAGTCCCGCGCACTGAAATAAACCATCAGAGTCCGATGCAGTTAAAACACACTCTCGTGTATAAATGTTACTTTTTATGAGTCCTTACAACATTTTTACTATACATTGTTGGCTGTATTTCAGCTGCCATTTTAGATCACCACAAAAACTGAAAGACTCTTTGGCGACTGGCACTGACCACTGAATCGTTCTAAAAGCCAACTGTCGATATGTAATTTACATATCATATAATATCAAATCGTGTAATTCACAAATCATAACATTTAATTAAATTACAGATTATAATTGAAATAATAAATTACATTATCAAACTTTTTCCATCAATACACCTATATAATTATAACTTAATAAGATTCAAATATAAACCAGTCTTTCAAAATTCTCTGATATCATTTATTAATTAACATACTTATTTCTAAGTTTGAATATCGTAAGTTAAATTATGATATTATGTGAAAAGCCTTAGAAAAAATAAACCTATATTTTTAAACGTTTGTTTAACCATTTTTTAAGTATTTATAAATTTATTTATATAAAGTTACTTTAAAAACTTAACGAATTTAAACGAAAATTAACTAATAAATTAAAGCCTGACCTTTAAAAAACAATGGCCCACTTAATGTGATAAATTACCTACTTAGCAATAGGCCAACAGTTCTAAAAGAAACTTAACTTATAGTATGTTTTAAGAAATTACACATAGCTGCAGGTACATAACGTAATTTATGAAACTTATCTATCAATCAATTAAATATTAAAATAATATTATAATTTAAAGGTTTAACAGTTAGTTATGAAATATTTTAATATATTTTATGTAAATTGTAAATATACATATTTATATAAATATACACAATCAATAAAATTGTAAAATATTTTTATATTTCCTTATTAAAGATAAAAATATAGTAACCTTTATATGAACAGTCTTTGAGTGGAAAAGGTCGTATTGACCTTTGTAACTTTGTCATACAAAAAAAATTGAAAAACAACTAATTGCATAACTCAAAGTACCTAATAAATTATACTAATCTACATCGCTAAATATTGTATTCAAAGACGTATAGTTAAAGTTCAATGGATTTCTTAGTAAGAAATAATTTTTAAAAAAACATGAGCCACATGTGTTTCATATTTTAGTATTACAATATTATCAGATGCATCACTTAGACTTTTACGTTGTGTACTTGTGTATCTTTATTAGTGAATCTATATAATATAATAATATGTATAAGACGTGATTCTTACATATATTTATTTGGTTAAATTTCTGTATGGTCATTATTGCCATATGAATTATGTTTAATTTTGATGTACGGATTTACGGATCTAGGTCAATATATACATATTTAATACATGTATATATTATAATAATATTAATGGGATTTATGGATATTGAAAAATCACTTCAGAGCAAATTTCATAGCCAAAACCCAAGATTAATTCTCACTTTTCGCGTTAATTTTTGCTTTGAAGTTACAATACATAAGCTGCAACGTCTTTTGTAAAACTTTATTGTGCTGCAGCCTCATCACGATTCCGCGTAATATTATACATAGCTCTGTACCACAAGGCTGCAGATAAAATATGACTATTTACATCATTAACCCGGTCTGGACGGATATAGGTCAGTCATAAACGTAGACATATAGGCTACACCACGACATACACCCGCTTGAAAATGTATTTCCCAGTTTCTCGGTATAGTCCTGAAGAGTGTCCAAAATTGAAGGACGACCGATTGGCGGCCAATAGAAAAAATAGCACAGAATTCCCATTTTCCGTTCCCGGAAAGCGCAACTGATCTTGAAAATACCTATTCAATATTACGAATATAAGATGCGTTCTTATAATTACTATGCTTATGTTTATTTATATTTATACCGCATGCAATTTATACTGAAGATAAGCCATTATAGATATACCGCACGATGTAATCGCATTTGAATTCGTGGTACGCCGGCAGCATCATCATAATACGTAAAGGTCACTGGGTGAATTCGTTTTCAATCTATTCGATAAAAATTAGCATATTGTTTTCGTATAATTGTTATTACCGCATCGCGCGCACGCTTGTTAATCATCGGTTTATTTTATATTAAACATTATTCCAATGTATGCATAGTGACGCGATGGATTTTACGCAGAGATGAATTTTTAGACTGAACCACTCGATGTTTCAATCGGAACATAATAAATATTATACCTACATCGTATGTATGTAAATGCATTCGGGTTTAGATTCCGTTTTTGAATATTAAGCAAATAATATATTTAAGATTTTATGCCAAAGAGCCAAAGGTATTTTCCTCTTATGATTTTCGAAAAATGTATTTTATGCCATCGTAATGTTATTACAAACTCCTCTAAAAGAGAAATTTTATATTAATGGAATATATTATAAGTAGGTACCTCGAGTGTTGAAATTAAAGACATTCAAATGTAAATGCTGAAATAAGTCTTACAGTAATATGCTTAGTGCAATTTGATTTTAAGATTCTGTAGCGGCAATCAGGTGGCTGAATTTGGAATCGGGCACAATAAGTTATAACAGAATCAGTGGTATATGTTAAATTTCTCGAGGGCGTTTTATGCTAAATGGCACATTTTGGGGAGTAAGGTATTCGATTTATAGTTTATAAGCTTTAACGGCGTTTTATTACAACTTACATATTATTATGGTATACTTTGCATTTTACGTTTATAGTTATAATCCTGTGGTCTTTCGCGTCTAGAAATAATTACAATATATATATATATGTATTAGTATTGGTGATTGGTGCCTAATGCAACAGGTTTTCTTAAATAATCTTCTACAACATTACAATATTGACAATAACGATTTCATTATTGCGGTACTACCGTGTACATACACGTAACGTATTATAGGTAGGCACACATAGAACGACAAAAGTGCACGAGCGCATTTACAATATGTAACCAAGATGACAGTCGACGTCTATATTATCCATTCATCGGAAGTCGCATTGTTGTACTCAGACAAACTATGACTATACACACTCGTTCAATGCAATCATGTATATATTATGTCCTACCACGCCGCGTGTTCAATTAAGATTCTAATGTAGTATTGTGTTTAGACATAGTGTAACAATAATTACACATACTGTACCACAAGTTATTATCTTATTGCCGAATTAAAAATTCTCATTCACGGTCCTGTTTCATATATAGGATGGTTATTACACCAAAACCATATAAATCTCTATTTATACGCAATTGTCGTTCATTTATTAAGCTCTACTCGCACGCGGAATGAAAGTACTATATGTAAAGATAATATTTTTAATCGTTATTTTAATACACATCGAAAGAAACATCAATAATTTAACATCGTACCCGTAGATTACATACACATTACACACATAAGCTTTGTAATATTTGTTTTACAGTCGAAAAAGACAGTCATCGACTATATAAACATATAGACTGTACAAAACTTAACTATGTTAAATATAATATACTTATATATTACAGCGAAACTCCAGTATCTCGAAGTTTCTGCATGTTGAATTTTTTTTCAGTCCCTATCATTCAGCTCCTATCATAAATTCTTTCGGTAACTTGAATTTTCGATATGTCGAATTCTTATTTTGGTCCCTTGCGACTTCGAGATACCGAGGTTTCACTGTATATAATTATATACAAATAGAAGTATAAAGTTATTTAAAACATATTATTATTTTACCAATAAACAATAAAACTACGATGCATAAAACTTCAAAATATATTGACTAAAAATCAATATTCAATTTGTATGCAATTTGTTAAATTACAAATATAGAGTGATATTCGATAAACTAATGTAAACTAGGGCCACGAATCAGGATTAACTTTTCGTTGTAAGATCTGTGGCCTGGCAACATAAAGTTAAAATAATATCAGCCCTGACTATTTCTCATGCACAATTTTCATATATTTACAATATTCATATTATCCGAATATTATGTATTCCGTCATCACCAGAAATTAAGAAATATAAACCGTATCCGGTGAAATGTATACTAACAAGTAGTTCGATGAGAATCATTTTAATATTAAAACTAAAAACTAGAAAAAATGAACTAAATTAGTCGTCACTCCTTACACTTCAAAAAACATAAAAGCAACAATATATTATGTAAGTCAAAGAGGTTTATAAAATACGTAGGTACCTTTACGTATATGGCTACAGTTTTAAAATAAATCCATACATTTTGCAATAAATAAACATATTAATTAAAATTTTATGTATACCTTGATTTATATTTATAATTACGATAATTACGATTTTTACACAATTTAAAATTGTTTTTTCTACATACTTAATATTACAAATTTAAAGGTTCATGTTTATTTATAGAAAATATGAATGGCAAAAATACTTTTTTGGTGGATGATAAAAATAACCTCTTCTGGTATATAATGGCAAATGAGTCTCCAAAAAAAAATAGTATACTCATTACCCAGCTTAAAAAATTGAAGTCCAGTTTACATATTGTATTTATATCACCTAAACATTTGGGACCAAGTTTATGGATTTAACTTCCTGAAAATAGATAGGGGTAAGATTACAATCACCTTACAAACGCGCACACAATTGTGATTCTATTGATTGATTTTTAAATATTAGTTTTTGAATATCTATTTCAATATGAATTGAATATATAAATGCTTGTTAGCAATTATTAAGATTCAAATAAATTAATATTACAATAATATTAATAAATATTATAATATTCTAGTTTAAAGTCAATATGTAAGTATGACATATTATTATAAAAACTTTAAATGTATTCAAAATAAATTTTGTTTTTGAATATTTAGTGTTTAGATGCTTTAATATTTGAAAAAAATAAGCATAATTATTGACTTAAAATAATGGAATACAAACAAGAATCACGAACAAATCTATTTATTTGGGTTTTGTCAAGATAAAGACGAAGGGGATGTTTAATGTACTTTTTTTTCTATTGCGGTGATAATCGAATGGTCTGCCGTAAATATTTACGCGTTGAAAAAAATAAAACCAAAAAAGAAACCGGAAAGCATATAGCCCATCGTAGTATGTGTATACAGTATAAGCATAGCCACCGTCATATGTGTGATGGGAAAACGCGTCGAATAAGAACATAATTTTTTTCATTTTGAACTAAAAAATAACTTTTACACTTCATTAGCCTCAACTGTTTATGTTAAATGAAGTATGTATAATCGATTTTAAAATGGCGTTTAAGAATATTCTACCAAACAAAATATATCACATGACATTATAGTGGTCGTATATATCAATGTCGTATGATATAATTATATATTTTATTGTGTATACAAACAGAGCAATATTATATTAATCCTATATAATTAAAACTTAGGTATATATATATATGTTTGAGGTATTTTTATAAGCCCATATTATTCAAACAACTTATCTAATTTAAATTTTTAATCAATAATAATTGTTTTAAATTAGTTAACGCCGACAAACCATCATCGTTATGCGCAAACGATTGAAAATGTAATAATTATATACCTACATTTTATAACGATGTATATAATTGTATTATGGTACTATAATAATAAATTATATTATTATTATCAAATTTATCGATAATCTTAGGCAGGTACGAGTTATTATTTACCACGCATAATCATTGCTATCATTACCTATAGACTGAACATACTGATTACATATGTACCTAGATAATTAATTACGTATTTCAGATAAATATTTAATTTTTAAGTTCATATTATTGACTTAGTTTAGTGTCGAACACTGGATATCGGTGATAAATCAAATCCGCATATTGTTATTACTTATTACCTATAATACTTGAGTACCTAACAAAAACAAGTTTTTCATTCAATAGATTTCTTTGGTTTTTTAACATAATTATAGCCTATGTGAATCTTTTCCGATACCTATAATACTTAATATTATACATTATACATATTATATACCCTAGGTTTTCTTCTTATACTTTCTAAATAATTACTATGATCTTATTATTATTTGATGTATCAAACAATTTTTTTTTAAGTGGCAAAGTAAGAACAGTTCAAGGTATTCTGAGCTGGGCGTAACGAATGTCCATTGAAGAATCGACAGGCATAATAACTAATCAAACTTCTGTGAATTTTTACCCGTCTGTTTCTTCCGCTCGTGTCCTTGTCCCGGCGTCTTCTGACCATTAGTTTTATGATAACAAAAGTATGAGTGTTTAATTATTATTTTTATGATTACTTTAAGTTCTCTTCTATTCTTTTTATAATGCGACAGTATTAATATTATTCGGCCAATGTCGGACGTAGGCGCCTCGGGTATATAGCACCTGCACAACAATAAACTTGGATGTCTGACGTTTTGTTGAATCATCCTATAATGTCGATCTCATAGAATTTTGAATGAAATAAAAGCCGTTTTATTATTATTGCTATTAAATAACGTCTTTGAATTTGTTACCGTGACACGTTTCCTGTCTTCGGGGGCAGTTTTTATGAAGTTTCTTCCGTTAATATTTTATATAATTACAACATAATATTTTTATTTATTATACAATACTCGAATGGCCATACAAATGTTCCATTTCATCGTTCCTATTGTGCGCTGTATAAGCAGCGCTGTTTAGTAAAGGGATATAACTCGATATTATATATATATTTACTACGATATTTTTTATATAATACGCACGGTTTTTCTGAGGGAAAAATTAACGTAACATTATATTATTCGAATTTAAACAATAGAAATAAGAAAAAAACTATACTGCAAATATCGTAAGTTAATAAATTATCCAATATCCACAGACTTTTTTGCGGACTTCAATACTCACTATTGAGATGTCATATATTTACGTGTTGGACCCAATTACCTAAATAATTTTAAAATTTTTTACAATCTATAAACAATTATCAAGTCAGTTTTAGTTTTTAAATATGTAGATGCGATACCAAATTTGATAGCATAATATTGACGTGTTTTTAATTCAATGAACAACAATTAAACAATGTATAATAGTATAATATTATGACAATATACGATAATAATTTGAGCTTCTTGAGCGCATCGATATTAATTTCAAACATATCAAATTATAGTTGAATTAAACCGAACGGGATCAACATCTGCACTCTAGAGAACCAACTCACTAGTATAATATATAGTATATACCATTTGGTATTTTAATTTCTATAACTATAAGGAATTAAAGTCATGCCACTGTTATATGTTCCGTAATATCTATTTTTTTACAAATACAGCAGAACGTTAATTTTTCTACATTTTTGATGACAGTTATATACTCAATAGTTATTTTTTTATAAAAACAAGTATTGTTGGGCTTAAATTTAAAAATTATTTCACACCTTTAATTAATATAATTTCATCATTAATCCGTTTTGTATTATTTTATATGTTGACGTACGTAGTATATATTTATTTACTTTGTTTTATAATATAATTATAGTTTTCCTTTTACTAATAAAATATTTTAAACCACAATTTGCATGATACATTACTTGAAAGTTAAATAAATAATATAATTAATTATAATAATATATATTAATATAGTATGCATTAGGCATTGTGCATACTGTAATATAATCATTTTCTAAATAAAAAACCCGTTAGATCAATGTAACACGCCGTGGATCATACCGATCATGGTACTAAAAAAAAAATATAGTATAATATTCTTGTTTTCTCAGTTTTATGACTTGTTGCGGCTTTTTAATAGTACATACGCTATTATTAGACTATGCCACTATATATATAATATATATATATATATAGTATATAATACTATATAAATATATGTTATATAATACAATTTTGAGGTATTTATACCTACTGATATCATAGGTTAGAATATTATGTGCACTAAGGCAAGTAAAAAATTATCAATGTTTGGAAATTCATGATTGATCGTCTGAACTCAAATTGAATGTAAAACAGCCAAAATATAAAGATGAATTTTTGGTTTTTTCATTATTATTTTCTTAAAACGTGACTTGAAAGCCTGTGCAAAATGTTTAGTGAAGTCTCTCGTATTTTTCCTAATTTTTATTATAATTCTAACTCAATTATTTCTGCAGTCACTGCCGTTTATTTTCTTAACCAATTTTTGTAAGTATAGGTATATTTAAAAACGTTTTAAAGCAAAAGAATGAAAATTTAACTTAGAGTTTCGGCTCAAAAAAAGTAAAAACCAGTAGGTAGGTACCTATAGTATCTATACAATAATAAATTTAAAAGTATCAATTTTCAAATATGTATCAAATTAAATATATTTTCCAAAAAATACTTAATTTTACGTTAAAGATATGATGTTTTTGTCATATTTTAATAATGGTATAATTTTAATAACATTGCATAATAAACACAAATATTACTTACCTATAACAGCTTACACTGCGGTATTTTTCAAACGTCTCCGCCCACCCACGATGTTCAATGCACTTTGAAAAAGCAATTTTGTAGGTATCGCATCCTTCGCATATTTTAGCATGGCATCACCTAACAAATGAATAGATATTAAGAAACTAACAAAAAAAAAAAAAATAATAAATATACATGATTATATTATAAACCTGGTCAGAAATATCAATATGTACGTATATTTGTCATCGCGTCCTGCAGATCAGACTAATTGTGAAACAAACAATACAATACAATACATAATATATTATTATACTATGATGAATACCGCGGTAGACCGTATACTCGTGCAATATTATTAATATTATAACGGCGAGTCGCTACTGTTGTGAATAACCAATTAGTCGGTGACAAGCCGCGTATACAACAGGTGTGCCGTAAAAACTGCAGGAGTCGAAAATATTAGCGGTCGCAGATACCTACGTATATATATTATATTATCTGTGTGTGTGCTTTTAGGTAGCGGCGAGTGGCGACACACGTACGGTTGTAAACAAGGGTACACAATAATAATAAAGGCATCCATCATTATTACAATAGATATTATGTATAATAAGAATTAAGAATACGTAATAAAATATAATAACATTATATGATCCCTCTGACGGCTGTCGACGTCCAGCAACAAGATAGTAATTTTATCATCCGTACATTACACATAATATAACATTACAATACGATTATACATTTTACATTCGAAATGGTCGTCCGACGGTAAATATACAATTAGATATACATCATACAATATATTATGATTATGTTTGATTTATGTGCACACATTTAATAAATAAAATATAAATATTCCGTGAAAAATTTTTAATTCATATTAGTGACACTGCAGTGTTTATACTTTATTATAATAAGTAGATATTGAAAATGGATTTAAATAATAGATAGGTACGCATATTATAATATTATATAGTTATTGTTAGAGATAAATATCCTGGAATCAAAAAATATCTACTATCGAGACTACAGTTTATTTATGTGTATACAGTGAAACTTCCACACTACAAATGCACAACAAAAAATGTGGATTATAGATACATTTTTTATGTAGAAATACAACAATTCGGTAATGGTTCTCAAGAATATTTACTGTATAGTTATTCAAAGATTAGGTACGTATAATTATTTAACAATCGAAAGAGCTTTATGATCAGGGCTAGGATTTATATACAATTAAAAATTGTAAAATATGCAAAAACATTTTTTTTAATTTAAAAATCATTAACTAGTTGAAACAGAATCTTTACATATTAATTATAATAACTATTTATTATTTATTATAAGTAGCCATTTCATTGAATATTGCTGTAATGATATGTTCTTTCAAATTTTGAAAGACGAATGACCGACGTGGCGATTAGAACAATGAATGGATTTAGATTGATTAAAACTTGTCGTACCAATGAAAAATAAAAATAATTTATAGGTAATCCTATCGATCGTCTGAGTGTCTGACAAAGATAAGATTATATAGTAAATTTATGGCAATTCGACAAATAACCCGAGAATATTATACGTTTATTAAATAAATACCATTTAAAATTAATAAGATTTTCAAAAATCGAATGATTATGCAATTACTTACATAGTACATAGGTAGATTATGTTCAAAATATGGAAAACTATACAATAAAAAAAGTTGTTCTATTTAATCGTACACATCTCTAAAACCAATAATTTGGACTCAAATAAAAAAACATGCAAATGGATAGAAATCCTATCAATAATTATGGTTATTACAATTTACACGCCGCTTAAGTTATACCAAAAGCATTTCGCTAGTTTGGAACCCCTCGTCTCACTTCGCTCTCCCATTTGCGAGATATTGATATATTGTGAATTCGAAAGCAATTATAATGATCATCGAATCTGACAAATGATTCTAAGAACATTTTGGTTGACAAATACTTGAAATTGTAATATCTGATTAGTGCAAGACCACATAATATTATTTAAAAATAGCCTATTATTGTACATAATCGTGAATCTTCTTAAGATCAGTATATTAGAAGGTTTGGTTAGAGCTCCAATAAATCTAAATGTATTTTAAACACTGAAATCCTGGTTAAAAATGGTTACAAAACAGATATTTATAAAAACGTGAAATTAGTTCACATAAAAATTTTTGATTTTTGGGTGACAGGACGACTAACCAGATATAACATGGTATGTCAGATATTACGAGTATGTTTCATTATAATATTATTTTGACTAAAATTTATTGCATTATTAATCTGTAAATACTTTTTAATGGGCACCTAAATAGGTACCTATGTTGATTAGTGGCCTATAATCTATTATATTTTAGTACGATATAATTGATAATTCATTAGTTAAAAAAATATGAGTGCTAAAAGAGATAACCGAATTAACTAAGCATTTGAATGTTTATAGCTAGATATATAATTTTAATATATAAAATTATAATATTGTAATTAACTTAATTATTTAACAATGTTATCAATTTATAATAAAGAAGAACAAAACATGAATTTAAAATAATTAAATATACCTACAACTGATATTAAATCATAATTTACTTATATTATAATTTATACTTTAATATAATACATATATTAGTACAGTACATAATTTTATCATAAATAGTACTCGTAGTAGGTACCTACTTAATACCTACAGTAAATAATCATTATTAATTATTATTGTTTAATTATTTTAAACAAAACAAGTATAACAATATTGACATTTTTGATACAATTTATAGATTTGAATTATCAAGTTAAGTAAAGAGACAAATAGCCACGGTAAAAAAAATTTTTGGGCTTCTGTATATTATATGAATTCAAAAAACTAAAATAAAAAATAAGGAGGTTCATATTTTAGGGATTTTTAAAATGAAATTGTGATTTATTTTAAAATTTCCTTTTGGGCCCTTTATACCTATAATTTTTTTATATATCTTCAGACATCAGACACCAGTGAATTTAATAAGGAAACTCACAAATTTAGAAAAGAAGTTTAATCTGTTTCACGAGTAGTAGGTAGTTTAATTGGCTATTTTATTTCAAGTGTTTATTATAGTATTGTTCTATCTAGGGCCAGGTGGTATTAAAAACAAAGTGTGGTTTAAAGTATTGAGAGTTAATGTCCAGAAATTCTGTTTACTTTGCATGTATCTATTAAAATATTGTGTGTATTAATTATTTTTAGATATAAATATTAAATACATTCATATTTCATCTGTAATACTTAAAAATATTGCAAGGTCTACAACTTTAATATTATATAGACAGGGGGCAATAAATTATTATATTTTTTTTTATAATACTCAGATACTTGTCTTATTCTCTCACCATGATAAGTCACGACATCAAGATCTTTGTTGAGACGTGTACAAAATATTAGACATATTACCTCTAGTAGGTAGGTACACATATATAGGTATATGAATATTATTATTATGATTGTTATTAGCTTATATATTTTTATATTCAGGTTACGAAATGTACACATTTAGATATTCATAAAATATTATAATAATAATAATGATAATTTATAATTTTTTCTATTAGAACTAAAATTGAAAAATATTTTCCCGCTTCCGTCATACGGCGGTTATTGTAAGCGGTATTGTTGTGGGCGTCGAGGAGTAGATATTTCATATATTAAATCATCACTGTCGTCGTCGCCACAGATCAGAGGAGATATAATGAAATGTATAATATTAAGTAATACATAATAATAATAATAATAATAATAATATGATAATATTTGTCCGAGAAAACAGGCAACTTGTCGATATGCGTTTGAACTAAGACTTAACCTAACATAATTTTTTTTTTAAAATGACGTAAATTCTCCTAATTCAGTATGCATGATATGTGAATGTGTGTGTGTGTGTGTGTGTGTGTGTGTGTGTGTGTGTGTGTGTGTTACACGCATGTTTGTGAAAAATAAAAATAAATAAATAAATCGGCGAAGAAATCACAATGCGGCGCGTCGACGACGAAGATAAGCGCGCACGTTCACACGACGACGAGACGTAGGCGCCACAATAGGCCTATTGTATATATTAGCTCACGGATTCTCGTGTGGCCGACGCACCGCGGGCGTGGGTTATTATGCATTTATGCGCACACAAACACAAGTGAGTGTGTATTTTTACACGACAGACGTTCGTCCTAAATCCATCTGCAGAGAAAAAACACCGAATTACACACACACACACACACACACACTCATGCTCGTAGGTATAAGTATAGTAATACTATTATAGTTATCGGTTGGGTGTGCACAACATGGTATATTGTACATTATAGATAGATATATAGTTCGTGCCGAGCGAATGAAGTACCTGATGATGAAGTTCTGCCGCTGCACTTGGGTGCACTAAAATATAATCATATTATCGTTATTCGTTACTTCCACGCATGTAACACCCATCTCCGTCGGTGCAAGGTTTTCAGAAGAGTAAAAATAGGCAAAAGTGTTTAATTTTCGTATAATAACTTAGTGAGAAGTATAATAACTTTTAAATGATTGTTTTCGATGAACAAGTGACTTTCGGAGAAAAAAACACACACCGATCATGACCGTGGTCGCGACATACAGCCATTACCAACAATGCCCTTGCCCTCAAAGAGATTCTAAACAATGTTTTATTTTTGATTTAAATCTGCTGATACCTAGGTATGTGTTGTTTAGATGAACGTTTAGGTGAAAGATTTATCGGATGAAATGACGAACGCGTCTCTAGATCCGGTCAAAACGTACCCACGAAAACTCCGGTACCTATAGATAGTTGGTAAATGGTATATACTTCTCTTCCAAGTCTATTTTGCGAAAAGGCCTATGAGCCTATATCGTCTATGCCATGAGCTAACATATGGATCTACTATACTACTAGACAAGAGCTGTGTATAACAACGGCATTTCTAATAACAACATCTACCAGTGATGGAGGCCGTTTTTTTTTGAAAAAAATACAGTAATCTATACATCTTACCCTACTATACCCCGCAATACCGTGCGTACGAGTAATCGAGTAATCAAAAAGCGCCCTCTATGTTGGTACGCTTTCTATACACTTAGGTATTGCTTGTCTAGTAGTATAATGTCTATGTCAGCTAGTCACATACGATGTACGTTGTCTTGAAATAATGATGTGGGAGACAACGTCCGGTCGGATCGAGTTCACATTACACAACATAATATGATAATATATTATAATGCTTAAATAGGTAAGTACCTACGTAATATTATAATTATATTTTAATTATCGGTTTGGATGAAAAAAACAGCAACAGATGTCGACCGTCAACGTCTTCATTGATGTCTTCAGTGGCTTGCAAGTTAAAAGTTAATTAACGTCTCAAAAAACAAATACCTATTTTGATAGATATGCACAAAACAACGAATATGTTAAAAAAATATTAATAGCTACAATATTATAAAACAAGTATTATTTTATGTGTGCGTATTATTAAAGTCGTACTCTAATGTAATGTTTATTTTTATAAAAATATCGATGTATTATGATTTATTTTGAATATTATATTTTTTAATAACGTTGTAGCCTTGGTAGGCATACTGTAAAAAAATATAGTAAGTAGGTAAATAACTTAAGGCATGAGCATTATCTGAGAATTGGGACCGTTTGAATATTATAAACTTCAATAGTTTCATGTATAGTTTCATCTAGTATACCATTATATCTTGCATTTTTAAGGCCGACATCTTTATTAGTGAATGTAAAAGTAAAACAGTGGAGCTTCGGAACTTCGATACTGAAAAACCTCAATAAATCGAATTTATTTGCCTCCTAAAATGATTTTAAGTTCTGTTTAAGGTGTATGACACGAAAAATACAGAAGTTAAATTAATTGTTATTCCCCTTGAGATTCGAGTTATCGAGACTCAGCTGTGTAGGTATTTAATAATACGTCCACTTTATAATATTATTATAAGTAGTATTTAGCTAATCTATTCTTAATTAGTTATATGTTAAATATAATAACAAAGGACAAGTATTTTAATAACAAATTACAGATTTAAAATTTAAAATAGCCGTATGTTTTTGTCATTAATTGTAATTTATTTTACTATAATAGTTCTTCTTCCCTGCATCGTTCAGTCACGCAACACAACATACATAT
>PVMI01081296.1:0-13255 GCA_008528875.1 Aulacorthum solani
TTTCATTTATAAATACAACTTACTAAGGTAAATACATGATATATTATATCGTAATTATATCTTATGGTATCTTTATTCGACATATTCTTCTTTAATAATTTTTTTTAAACATAGTGCTTGGACTGGGTGGAACTTTTATTTCTAACCGATTTGTGCAAAACTGGTTTTCGTATTGCTTTATATATTGCCATAGAAACGTAAATCTACGACAGTAAAAACAATAATTAATAAAACAATTGCATTGCATTAAATAACATATTGGTAATTTCGACCAATATGTAGCTTGCTACTAGATATTTTTCCACTTCACCAAAGATATATCTACAGTTCCTCAATTTCCCTCGCAGAGGGTTATCTAGTACAATATACTACTTATGGTAATAATATTATAAATTTATAACATACTAACTACATTGTTTAACCAGTCCCAGAGATCCGTTTTATCACTTTATACCTATTCGTATAATATACAGGTACTCTCTTTACAATCTCCATAGTCCTGACAGTCCTGCGGATGCTGACGACAAGTGGAAACATTGGACGTTCATGAAAATTCGGTCTGGGCATTATAATTTCACAGAACAATGATACGTAACAGCTAACCGGGCCTATACACACACACGATATTACTATTCCATGCGTGCGTTTGCCATTATCCTTATTTTATCTCCGGTTTCACGTGGTATCCTACGTATTACCATCGTCCTCCGCCTATTGTCCGAAATTCCATTACACATTTTCCGGCAAAAGATCCGATTTCCTGGTGAAAAGCAGCATCAGCTACCTACCTATATATTATGATATAACGTCAAATATATTTTGCAGTCGTTACTTATACCACGTTATAGGTATTGCCGTGTTTTATTTTAATGTACGACTGAGCGAAATACAAACGAGATTTGTATTGTATCGTGCGACAATGATGCGCCGGCGTAACGATAATATATTATTTTACACATTATATTGTTGTCACCACCACCGCCGCCGTCGTCTTCAGCAACGATCATTATAATATTTACAAAACAGATTATTATGTCACTTTCACTGTTAATGGACGGGCGTTAGTATTATTATTATTATTATTATTATTATTGTGCGGTGTGAGCTGCAGCAATTGTATAAACCAATGGACCGCGAGAACGGCGCTTATATATATTATTTTATTCGTAGTGCAGACGAGAATTATGTATTCATAAACACGTTCAAAATGGAAATGGGCCAAGAGGAAAAGCGTGTATGCAAATCAGCGCAGATGGCCCTAATGGAAATTTTGTTTTTATTGGCACGAGCAAATAATCGGATGCACCGTGTTGTTAAATGCCACGCTTGTCGTGTGTACATAATATATTATTATATATTATACATGTATGTATGAAAATGTGTTTTCGATTTATTTTTCCGTTTTCCTCCCCATTTCAATTAATGCGTCATATTATAATAAAAAATTAATGCGATCGGTTTTTATTGGCAGCGGCAAAAAGGTTTTCCCTTCTTTTCGTGAATTCTATTTTATAGTGAACACACCAAAATTATAAATATTATTATATCATAAGCCAGCCTTCGTCGTGCCCAAGATAAAACGATTACATATACATAAATATACATAATAATATTATACAAGACTGCAAAGGGCCTAACCTATAAGTACTTACTAACTACTATTATAACCTATTATTCTAGGTGCCATAATATTTAGGAATTACTCGATGACAATTTTTGCCAACTATTAATTTCATGGTTGTCTTCCACTATATGTACCTATACACTACAGAGGATTAACTATAAGAAAGTTCACTCATTTTTTATCATTAAAAATTGAGTTAGATTTTTGGAGTGTCATAAATTATATGGCGAAACAAAATTTTTTAATTTTTAATTTTAACATCTACTTTTTTCTAAAAATTGTTCAAATAACTATTATAATGAAAATTGAGGTTTATCTATGGATTGAAATTCATACAAGTAGTTTCTGAGTTATTAAACACTGTGTATTGAAACATTTTGCAATAATTGTCTTATTCTGCTATGTACATGCATACATAATCGAATAAATAAGTACATAAAATAGAATAATTTTATCACTACAGAATAATAATATAACAGTGCATTGACTATTAGACTTATAGTCCAACACTATTTCAACCATAAATTGTAGTTTTCATTTGAAGTTCAAAGGTCATAGTGCTTAGGTCTAAGTGCTAAGTGTTAGTTACACCTAACGGTATTTATTATTATTATTATTTTTTTTTTTTGAACTCTACGACCGTACAATATTGTATATAATTATTTAATTTGTATATATATAATATATATTCCTTATATACAGGTAATAGGATTAAGGTGTAAAGACCACTGTCCTCTAAGATTTGCTTTTCGCTTTTCTTCTTGTGTTTATCTACAAACTCAATTATTATTCTATTCGTTCTGTTGACTGCATAGTCGTCATCTAACCACAGCCGTAGGTGGATATACTTTTCGTTTCTATTTCCAAGCCGAAGCCGACACGTAGGTATTCCTGTGCAAGCAATGACGAAAAACAATAATTATTAATATATTCATACTGCTATATGTACGACTTTCGATGGATAATACTATAATAAGTATTCAGACTGAATTTAATAACTAAAATAATAGGTAGTTTATAATATATTCCTGTATAATATGCATTCAGTGTTTAAAAATAACTTTTAAACTTGTTTATGTCTTAAGAATGTCTTGGTTATTAAACTAAAAACATCTACATATTATAAAACTCTATTTACTAATGTAACACATACGATTACTTAGTTTTTCGATTATTTCGTACCACAAAAATAAATAAACGTATTTGTTTAATTATTGTGTAACCCCATAAGATTCCCTTTAATATATATATATATATAAAATATTATATTATATATATTATACACTATGTAATATATAAATATATTAACCGTTTACGGTTTAGTTCTTCACTTGTCTATACAGATGCTATATTTAGTTTTTAATTAATCGTATACCTATGTAATATATTAATCATCATATAACATAAACCTTTATGTTATGTTGTATATTTTTAAACATCTGTGGAAGTCACTATTGACTTTTTTCAATAGTTTTCCAACAAGTAAAAAACATTATGTTATTTACACAATTATTAATAATATTAACAATGAAATACTCAAAAATGTCCAAAAATATTAATTAAACTATATGTAGGACGTATCCTTATAATACATTATGGCAATATAATAAATAAATAGTAGGTATATTTCTCTATATTGATAAAGGCACTATTGCGTATAAAAAGATATAATGTTTGTCAGTGTGTGTATTTGTGTGTGTTTTTGTGTATAATATATAGTGAGTAACATATTATATATTTGCCATTGGTTACAGAAAATAAAATAGTTTTTAACTATTGTGATTGAATATAATTTCAGATGTATGTATTTTGTGTTTGGTCAAATAACTATGTTAAAAATTTGTAGTATTTATATTTCACAGAGTTTAAAACGATGTAAGTCCATTTACATTTAATTTTTCACGGCGTGATCAAAATCAGCTAGTATTGTAATAAAGTTTTTATGATTTTTGACACAATTATGCTTTCCTACTACTATTTTACATAATTTATTATTTATTGATTTTATTTATTAATTAATGTAATGAAATTACTTTTTAATTAATCTGATGGCAATTTATTTACATTTTATTATAAGTAATTTATTTAATTTAAGTTACTTTTTAGTAGGTGGAAAAATTATTATTAATCGTCACTTTATTTTGCATAACACATTTTAAGAACCAATCGATAATACATGTAAATATACATATAAGTATGATTTTCCGACAATACAATTTTAGTAATTTTTAGCTAGTTGTCAAAACATTTTAATTTTTAAAAAGTAATTTTAAAAATGCATTGTTTTTACATTTTAAAAATAAAGAGTAAAAAGTGTTGAAAAGTTATTATTGCCTTCTTGAGTTCTTAAATTGAATGTAATTTCATATTGTTATGTCATTACATTAGTTCATGTATTGACAACATAATTATCAAGCTTTAGTGAAGTTTTTGGTAAAATAAAAATAAAATTAACTTTAATTGTAACTAAATTATTTTTAACTCAAAAGTAATGTAAGTTGAGTATTTGAACAAATAAAAAATAGTAATTTAAGATTAATTTAATTAGGTATAATTTTAAAAATAATTCATAATTTAATATAATCACTAAAACAATTTAACTAACTTCCCCAACACTCTTGGGGAGACTAATAAAACAAAATAAACATATTAAAATAACATATACCTAACATAATAAATAATAATTATAATTAATTATAACTATATAGCCATATAGGTAATATAATTTATGCATTTTACCTAAATTATGAATTTTAGTTCAAGCACTAGTACACTAGATTAAACACAATATTTAAAATTAAATAGTATGATAGGTGTAATAATGCTATGAGTCTATGAATATTATCGTGTGAAAGGACTTTAGATTTTTTTATAATTTAAACGGCTTTTATTGCTGGTTTTTTTTTTGTTTTGATATCATGCCTTTAGTTTTGGTTTGCTTCATTTTAATTAACCACTGTACCAAATAAAACATAAAATCCTTTTAAGTCATAATCAATATTGAAGAAAAAAGTTAAAAAAAAAACTCGTATTTTGAAACAAAATATTCTGATGATCAGTCTTTTTGTCACGTCCTTTTGTCGTCGAATTCAATTTATGAATAATTGACGAACGTCAAATACAAAAAGATAATATGAAAATACATCCGTTTTTTTTAAATAATAATAATAATTATATTCTTATTTTTTTAATGATATTTTTATAAAATATAAACTTCTGTCTCTATCCAATACATCATAGCAATCGACGTCTGATCCCGATAAGACCTATGTGCGCTACGGGTGACGTAGTGGTGTCACTGGCTAGTGGTGGATGTATACAATTTCAATAAAAAGCTGCCATTACGAGGCCGAGAGCAGAGCTTTAAACTTTTATTTAAAAATATGTATTTCCTGTTTAAAACTTAGTGTTGAATTTTTCCAATAATACGGCTTATTTATTGAATTAATACAATAAATACGATACAGTGAAATACTCACTAATCATTGTCTAAATATTGTAGTGCAAAAGTCTTAGAGTTGCATGTAATATAAGATTCGATTTTCTAAATTTTATTTTCAATGTCCAATATCTTTTGGTTCTAAACATGATGATATACTATTTTCCTTTTCCGAGCTTGGTAATTAAAATATCGAAAATCAGATAATATATTACATGCATATATTAATGATTCTTAACTACAGTACAGTCTTCAAAGTGTTCATAATAAGTGACTGAATAATAAGTACTCTAAAAGTCTGAAACATAATTTGTTGTCAATGAGCCATATATTATTGGAAACAAAAATATAATAATACAACGACAACAATACCATGTTTTCTTACTATCGTTACCCCTTAAACAAATCGTTATCTAGGTCTCTTCTGGCAGCATACAAAAAAAAAAACGGTGAATATAATAAATTATACTGGGCTAATGAGAATCAACATTAAATGGAAGGTGATAAAATTTAAGTTACTTTATATTATATGCTTTATAGTAATAAAACTATTAAAGAATAAAAAGCAGCTGGTGTTTAATTAAATATAGAAGCATGATATTAAATTCTTCGTTCATTCGTTTATTCTTCGTATTGAGTTGTCGTGTATAAAAAGTCATAAAACTAAAATACCTAATGTTCAGTGTGTGTGTATTTTTTTACTCTTTACTACGAAAAACCTAGTTACATGAACGATATATACACACGAGAAATATTAAAAACCTATATTGTTGTCCTACATATAATACAGACATATAATATATTAATATAATAGTAATATATTATGTATACCAAGTATATAATTCATAGTTTGTATAATGTATTGAAGTATAATAAATAGGTATAGTTTCCATATCATAAAAGGTTAATTAATACGTTTTATTTTTTACTTAAATTAATACAAAATGGCCTGTAGTTGAATTAATTTAGTTTTTTTTACGCCCACTTTGACACTAGTTTTTAAATAATTAAATTAATTTTTCAGTGTAGTTTCAACATGACATTCTTTAATTATAATACAATTATTATGGTTGCCATGTTTTTATATTTCAATTATTATTACACCGAAACACTTAAATTTTGCTTAGTATCTTTGCATTAACCATTTTGCATTATTTTAATCATTCAATTATCTTTTTAACTACAAAATACTCGGATGAAAATATGATAAGTAGGTAGGTACTCAAATTGTTCAAAAATACCTTTTTGTAGACCTTCTGGGTCGATTCTGGTATTTTTTTTATTAATTTCTTAACGGAAAGTATTCTACCTATTGTATAGCTGTTATATATTTTCTGTTAGTTGTTCAGTTACATTCGATTACGTGAAGTAATTCGCCTTTATTCCCGGGTATTGTTTAATATGTTACAATGCAAACCCGAACTATAGATAATGGTAGGTTTGCGATAATTCATACTTTGGGGAGAAGGGCGGAACCATAAAATCGAAGGATAGAAAACAATGGTTTTCGGATGAATTAATAATGACAATTATTATTGTTATTCAAGCCCAAAATACACTCGGATAAAGATACGATCTTTAAATTAAAATAATCTTTATTATATAATTATTATACTTTTCTCCGATAAAACCTCCTTTTATTATTATATACACACTGCAAATACTGAAATCACAAAGGTATTTGTACGAGCAAATAATTGGATAGTAGGTAATCAGAAGTAGTTTAATTTTCGAACCCATATATATATTACATTTTTAACTATATGCAAATATACGATCGAGATAGGTTGATAGGAAGATAAGTATGCACAAAATATTGTTTAGATTGTTGAGTATTATTTTATAGTTATAGAAGCAGCAGTGCGCGGAATCAGAACTAATAGATAAAATAAAGATATCGATTTTTCAAAGATCGAAAAAAAGGCGACTGCAGCATTGTTGTGATCGAGACTTAATAATAATATCATTATCATACGGTGTACAATTTATTACAATATGATTTGGTCGTGACCGCATTGATTTTATCTCGTTCTCATTAAATTCAGAAATGTTGCGAAATGCTCTGCACACAGAATAAATAATAATAAAATATATCTTACGCGATTGTACAAAACTATAATGGGCACCACCGAAAACTACGACCGTGGTGCAAGTATAGGTACATAATAGTAATAATAATAATATATAGTACTCGTTCAATATGTTGTAGTTGTTTGTGTTTCGTGCTTCGGGTAAGGTTCGAGCTCAAAGTGAAAAATATAAAAAATACGCTATTGTTTCGGCGTTGACAGTAATCATTTTTCGTGAAACGTCAAAACGAACGTTTTGTGTGAGCATCGGTATGCAAATTTGTGTCGTGCGGCGGCGGTCGTGCACGTGATTATTATACATTTGCAGTGACGACACACGCGTCTGTAATAGTGGGTATATACGTATATACAGTATCCGAGTACGAGATTTTCCTTAAATATTTTTTCCGTATAGCACATGTAAGGGATGTGCAGTATCGTATATTATAGGATTTGCTTCTGGCGGATAAATAAGCCTGCAGCAGTGGGGCTTGTTTTTCCGACCACGAAGACAATTATATTTTTTGTATACAAAACGTAAATGAAATACGACCAATGTATGTACATGGTAAATTTTCAGAAATAAATTAATAAAGTAAATTGACCAAAATATCAATTACACACAACGACAGTACAACTTTTTGCAATGCAGATCATGTCCCAGACCTTAAAATAAGAAAATATTATTATATTATATACCATCGATGAATGTGTTCGAAGTGTCATATTAATAAATCGTGAAGTAAAAAATAAATTGGTATTAAAATAATAATTTTTCAAAGCAATATTTCGAAAACATTTAATAATATATTATAAATGTTCGAAAACCAGTGATGGCCGATGTGCCCCAATTTGTAGTATAGAATATACTATGGTAATATTAAAATTTTCGTCGTGCGGCAGCGGTCGTGCACGTACAATATTGCAGTGACGACAGACGCCTTTTTAATACGACTACGACAGACACCAGAGTACGAGATTTTCTTTAAATATTTTTCCAAAGCACGTGTACCTAAGCGATGTGCAGTGGATTAGCTTTAGGATTTGCTGGAGCAAAAATAATCCTGCAGCGTGATTTTCTGCCAACGACAGTACAATTTTTTCTTTACTGCAAAACGTATAAAACACAACTAAATTAAATATATTTTATTCGTACGTAAAATTAAATTATAATAACATGTATCAACCAAGTATTACGTAATACAATTCCCAACCATGCAGTCAATGTATAATCGTCCCAAACTGTAAAATAAAATTTCATAATATATTAGAAGAATATGTTTGAAGTACTTTATTAATATTCCGAAACAAAAAATAACAGTATAATAAAACGAAATCATGAATTTTCAACGTAAGTACTTCGAAAACATTTTATAGTAATATATCTCATAAGAATATCCAGTGATGGCCGATGGACCCCTATATCTTGTTGTCCAGGGCCTGTAGCTCTCACAATATGACACCATCATAATATACGCCTGCACTGATGACCTGGTAATTTTGCTATGATATTTCCTCAATTTACCCGGCAACGGAAAACTGAGTGTAAAATAATAATAATATTATTATGTACTATTATCATTAGGCATTTTATTTTAACGACGGCGAAGCGCAGTAGGACTCGACTCTCGGTATAACATAATATAATTTTATTGTGTAATCGACGAAAACGGTCTCGTCACCCAGTCGCGGTCGTCGTCGCCGTGGGACGTGCAAGTATATACGACGGGAATATTATACTATTGTGTATTCGTCCTGGGACGGTGTATAAAAAGTCGAGGAAAAAAACCGACTGGCGATGGCGTGGCGTTCGTATATACCACCTATAACCACGGTTGGGTTCGGTTCGGACGCGGATCACCGACCTCGCGCAGTATTCACCACGGGTACGTTCTTCGGCGGATGCAGTGTCGGCCTCCCCACACCCCCCCCCCCATCGTTTACGCCGGACGGTCTGCTCGGTCCGGTGGGGCGTATAGTGTACATACATGCGAGCACTCGGTATATACCCAAACTACACTGGCATTATACCTGTATAGTACACGAATTAATGATAATAGTCGCAGTGTAGTCGTAGTTGTATAATACGTGTGTGTGTATATGTATATATATATATACGTAGTAGCAGTGCAGCGTACCACTGCAGTCGTAATGATAATAACAATAATAATAATAATAATAATAGTAATAATAGTGAAAATAACGAGAAGAAAAGGACCGAAGAGTTCCGAATGGTTGCACGCACCTCCTCCGCCCGTCGACCGCGACCGGTCGCGGTTAGCTGGCTTTCGTATAATAATAATAATAATAATAATAATAATAATAGTACGAGTGGGTGGCGGCCGACCGGAGGAGACGACGACGACGACGACGACGACGACGACTGCTTCTACCGCTCCCTCTTGCCCACCCGCACACGCAGTGCGGATGCCTGCCGCCGTATACGCAGTACGCACCGGAACGTCCGTCGACGCAGCGTAGTCGTGCCCCGTCCGACCGGTATCGCATAATATATTATTATATACGATACGCACACGCAAGCGTTACTATACATACCGCGCCCGAGTACTACTTGCAGTATTTTGTATATACATGGTATATTATGGGTACATTATAATATATTGTAGTGGTCGAGCGTACCTATACCGCGGTATTTACCGCACACGCGGTGCATATACCGGGAGAGAGAACTACAGTAATAATAATAATAATAATAATAATATCAGCTACACACATGATATTAATATTATATGTGTAGGTTTTTTTAGGCGAGATGAGGAAGAGAGAAAACTCGACGGCTATATGCGTACATATTATTATTATTATTATAACCAGTTTCTTTTATACTAGGAATATACGTATTATTATTATTATCACATTATTCGTGTGTAGTGCTTGTGTGAGTGTGTGTGCATTATGAATACAGAGCACACTGTGTACATATCATATAATATGCATACAGGTATAGGTACATATTATGTGGTGCGTGTGTGTTCTAAGTATATTGTACGATAAGGTCGTTTTATGCCCGCCAAAAGGTTTTCCGCCCAGCGTATGTGCGAAACAATGACTTTGGGGTAAAAATTCGCTTTCCCGACGTATATTATTATATTATCGTGGCCAGCCTCGACTTACGCGCATTTATAACGACAGCATTATAAGCCCGTTAGCCTGCTGAGGCCCGAGTAGAACATATTATTATTATTATGATATTATATATTGTGCTAAGAGCAAATATCATATTATTATGTACAATAAGCGGGATGTGCCGTTGTGTGTGCCAGGCGATAAATGAAAAGCGTCCGCCGCCTAATGACGTCCGTAAAATATTATATTATTCATATATTTTATTATTATGGGCTCAGGTCTAGGTGTGTGTGTGTCCGTCGAAGGTACGTCGAATATTGTGCCGCCGATAGAGAGTCGGACGAACGAAAATAAAATGCGAGGCGGCGTGAACTGCAGGCGAACAGTGTACCTACAATAATATAAATTATAATAGCCATAGGTACACGCCGTATTATTTTATTATTGTTGTTTAGTTGCCGACTGCATTCGGACGGACGAAGAAATAAAGGACCGTTCGAGTGGCCCTCGAGGTTTATTTATTATTATTGTTATTTTTTTCTGAATCGTTTTATACATATTTTTTTAACATTTTTTTCCATTATTATTATTCTCTCATTTCTACGAAAGATTTTTCTCGTTTCCACAATGCCATTCGCCTATACAAATAGCACCCGTTTTTTAGACGGACTCATCGTATGGCCCGAGCCTTATATGTATACACACCACAGCACACTTTCAGACGCACAATCTATGCACGACCATGAACACCATTGCATTTCTTACTTCTTACATAAACTACCATAGTAGGCACTATACCACATTTTAATTGATCGTTGTTTGTTCAAATTCATTTTCTGTAGACTAAAAAATATGATTTGATATTCGTTTTGTTTTCCGTTGTCCATATACGACACAGCAAATATCCTATATCATGTTCGTCTAGCTACACGAACCGTATAATAACCCATTTCAAAGTCTTTAAGTGAGAGGTTAAAAATAATTTTAAATAAAAAAAAATGATTTAAAGTTGAAATAATTATGTATCCTATATGGAAATGCATTAATAAAGCAACTTACAAAATATTGTTTCATACCTTTGTGTTCGTAGAACTTTGGGTACAGATGTATCATGTTAAGGACATCTGACCTGTAGAAGAAGATTGGGTGGAATTTCATATAGAAATATAAAGTGAGACGTCCTGAAATAAGAGAACTGACAAATATTTAAGCATTTGTAGCGTTGGTTCTATGTGGACCTTTTAGTTATGTGAGATTAACTTCATTTTCATTTCGTCGACAAGACACACCTGTCGCACATAATAACAATATAAAATATATAATCATACAACAAATCGACATAAAGACCATACATCTATCTTCAATTTGATGAGTTGAACTTTTAGATTTCTGCAGAATCTTGAGTGAAAATTATGTTTAGACACTCGAACATGTTTTGAGGGGTTTCATCTTTCATGTGAGTTACAAATTTGAAAAATGTTTTAAGGTGTTGCAAATTTATAATTAGAGGGTTGCGATGTCAATGACGACCCAATTTACTATTATATTTTAATTTTGGAAATCACGTAATCGGCCAAATTCGAAAATGTCCACACTTTGCCCAGCAACTTGCAAACAGGTAGGTAGGTCGTATATCGGTATATAATGTAATTTTTCTTTAAATTAGTTTACGTCTTTTTCTCAACACTGCAATTTATTATTTCTATCGAGAGTTTTCATTCTGCAATCAGTGCTGCTAGTGCATAATACAATTTATTGTTATAATTTAAAATAGCAACTACACCCTAATAATTTCATAACTAATAGTAACTAATAAATAAAGATATCATGCTTACATGATATACCTATATTAGAAAAATCACATCAAACAAGATGGTCCTGTCCTGGGATCCGCTTACCAGTCACGCACTGAGGTTCAAGAGATAGTGTTCTGTGTGATTATATTATAAAATATTATTATATATTATTAGCATTATACTTGCAAGTAAATACTATATAATTATTATTGCTATATACCTAAAATTATTGTTTGTACAAAGTACACAACCGCGGGGCGATCGACACAAGTCACATCGTCGTATTCTATTGGCACGACAAGTAAATATTGACAAGCCGAGGCATAAACGAGTTAAAAAGTTAAGTTAAATCTAACTTAATCTTTATTGATATAAACTTAATAAATAACCAGTTACTTTTAATCAAATCCGTATTAAGTTAATTTATAAATAATGAAATAATGATATAAGAGTCAAATTTAAACCAAATAACTGGCCATTTATAATATATTTAAAAAAAAAATTAACTTAACTCAATTAGTTGTAAGTTCCATATTATTTTTAACTTAATTGATTTTCAAAAATTATGATAACTATTAACTCAAAACTTTTTAAAACGAATTCTATCAACTATTAATTTAATTCAATTAAAAATTATCATTAACTTGAACATCGAGTTAAAATCTCGTTTGTGATCACTGTGCCACCATTGTAAACACAACGGTAGCTGCAGCGTTTAACCACGTTGAAAATATTATGCACCATGCACGCGACGGTCGATGAGACGACCAAATCAAGCGGTATAATCGAATAATAATAATAATAAATAATAATAATCATAATAATAATAAATCGTGGTATTTAGACCGGTGGCACATACCGCCGTGGAATGTTGTTCATAAATAATCGACTGGATTAAATAATTTTATTTGCTCGTCGTTCAGTTTTCACGGTTAACTCTACATGTAAACCTGTTTGTGTACTATATTATATAGTATAAATAAATATCTTTGAAAATAAAACGCTCGTACCCATATACATATATATAATATAGGTTGCTATATAGTTTATATATATATATATATATTATGCTCCTGTAGTCGGTACGAGGTTTATGTTATTTATAATATTATGTACAATGTAGGTAATTATTGTTTTTTTTTTTCGTCAATAGCGTCAATTAGTTTCATGACCGTATACTTAAACGGCAATTTGTCCGACAAATAAAAAAAAAATCGTTTAAACACACGCACATACACAC